>ML814524.1:146377-161837 GCA_009831015.1 Picea engelmannii | reverse complement strand
AAAGGAGAAGAGGTTGAGGCTTGGCTATTGGAAATGAAGAAATATTTCCAACTGCATGATTAACCCTCATGGGTAGAAGCTAGAATTTCCACCTACCACTTGCAAGGAAGGGCGACCATGTGGTGGGATGAGCTTAAGAAAGCCAAGAACCTTGATGATAAAAGAATATTATGGAGGCACTTCAAAGGATACTTCCAAGAGAAATATTTGTTTGAACATTACTATGAAAGAAAAATGAAAGAATTCTTTGAACTCAAGTTGGGAACCATGACAATGGATGAATATGAGAAGATGTTCTTTGAATTGTTGAAGTATGTTGAATGCATTAAGGATGAGAAGGTTAAAGTACAAAGGTTTCTAAGTGGGTTACCCTCCTTGTATAGTGACATGATACAAGATGATAACCCCAAGAATTTGGAGGAGACCATAAGAAGAGCAAGGCATCTTTATGAGCAAAGCAAAGGAAGGCTAGTGTTCCAAAAGGCCTGGAATGACAAGATGAAGGGGAAAAAAGATCAAAGGTAGAAAGGTTTTAAGCCACCATTTTTCAAGAACAACAACCAAACAAATCAGCAAGGTCAGTCATCCCAAAATGAGCACAAGACTATAGATTCATTTTGAAAGAGGCCAAGGCAACAACTTGTTCAATGTTGGTGATGT
Organism: Picea engelmannii; assembly: GCA_009831015.1. Taxonomy (NCBI): domain Eukaryota; kingdom Viridiplantae; phylum Streptophyta; class Pinopsida; order Pinales; family Pinaceae; genus Picea; species Picea engelmannii. Next base: position 161,177 of record ML814524.1, on the reverse strand, counting down.
GAGGGAAATCACTTATATAGGGACTTCCCTCACAAAGGGGAAAGAATGAGGACTGTCCACAACATTCAAGAGGTTGAAATAGTGGAATACATGGGGGGACACATGTCAAGGATTTATGCAGCCTTGGAAAACAAGCAAGTTGAATATCAATCCCCCATGATTGAAGTAGAAGGTAAGATTAATAACCAACTTGTAGTAATTTCAATTGATTAAGGAGCTAGCCATAGTTACATAAATGCTAATATTGTTGAAATATTTCACTTGCAAATGAGTAAGCATAAGAAATCTTGGTTAGTTCAGTTAGCCACAGGGGTTAAGAGGAAAATCAATGAGTTGGTTAAATATTGTCCGATAGACATGAATGGACTCAACACAAAGGTAGATGTAAATATCATACCATTGGATTCATATGATTGTCTAATTCGCATGGATTGCTTGGAAAAACACCATGATGTCCTAGACTATTACAACAAGACAATCACATGTCTTGTTGAAGAAGGGAAACAAGGAAAGATTCAAGGCATTCCAAGAGCTATAGTTGTTAGAGAGATTTCAGCTATACAGTTGAAGAAGAGTTTTAGGACGGGATGTCAGATTTTTGTAGCCCATATGGAAGAGGCAGCTAAAGACAAAGTGGAAAGCATTGAAGACCATTCGGTCTTGAAGGATTTTGAAGATGTTTTTAGAGAAATCCCATGACTGTCGCCAAAGAGAGACATTGATTGCTCTATTGATTTGATGCCAAGAGCTGCCCCAGTGTCCAAGACACCATACAGAATGGGCACACCAGAATTGAAAGAGTTTCATATGCAGCTTGAAGAATTGTTAAAGAAGGGGTATATACGCCCAAGTGTGTCACCTTGGGGAGCCCCGATTCTTTTTGTAAAGAAGAAATATGGAACCTTGAGGATGTGTATTGATTTCAGACAACTAAATAAGGTCACCATAAAGAACAAATATTCTTTGCCAAGAATTGATGATTTGTTTGATCAGTTGAAAGGTGCAAGAATATTTTTGAAGATTGACTTGAGGTTAGGATATTGTCAAGCAAGGATAAAGCAAGAAGACAACAACAAGACAACATTCAGGAAAATATATGGGCATTATGAATTCATGGTAGTGCCATTTGGACTATCAAATACCCCAACAATCTGTATGTGTTTGATGAATGGAGTGTTCAGGGAATACCTGTACAAGTTTGTAATTGTGTTCCTAGATGATATACTCATCTACTCTAACTCAGAGGAGGAACATGAGCAACAGTTAAGAATGGTGTTGCAAGTTTTAAGAGAGCATAAATTGTATGCTAAGATAAGTAAGTGCATCTTTTACCAAAAGAAGATTCACTACTTGGGGCATATAATTTCAACAACAGGGATATAAGCTGATCCTTATAAGATAGAGGCCATTAGAGGATGTCCAATGCCAAAGAATGTGACATAGGTTAGATCATTTATGTGTCTTTCTGGTTATTACCGAAGATTCATAAAAGGATTTTCAAATATTGCAAGTCTAATCACTTCTTTGCAAAAGAAGGGAGTGAAATTTGAATGGACACCTAAGTGTGAAGAAAGTTTTGAGCAGTTGAAGGAAATTTTAACAAGTGCATCGATCTTGAAAATTGCAGATCCGGATGAATATTTTGTTGTGTGCACTGATGCATCCAAGGAAGGGCTAGGTGGATTTCTCAGTCAAAAATATCACGTGGTATGCTATGAGTCCAGAAAATTGAAGGAGAACGAAAGAAATCATGCTACACATGACTTTGAGTTAGCAACAATTGTACATGCGCTAAAAATGTGGAGACATTACCTCATGGGTAAGAAATTTGAGCTAAGAACATACCATTGTGGTTTGAAGCATTTGTTTGGACAACCAACACTAAATGTCCGACAAACTAGATGGCTGGAATTTTTGAGTGAATATGACTTCGAAATTAAGCATATAAAGGGAAAGGAAAATCAAGTGGTTGATGCACTCAGTAGGAGAGCTCATGAAGTGCATATTGCATCCATCAACATGTACAAGACAAATCTGAAAGACAAAATTGTTGCAGCAACAAATTCAGATCAAAATTATTTAAAAATAAAAGAGATATTACAACAAGGTAATTTTCAGCAGAAATTTAATTGCTATGAGCCGAAAGGAGATGAAATTCTCATGTACAAAGGAAAAGTATATGTGTCGAAATCTAATGAGCTGAAAATGCAGTGTTGAAGGAAATGCATAATGTGTCATATGTCGGGCACCCGGGATATCAGAAAACAATTGCAATTGTAAGAAACCAATATTTTTGGCCAGGAATGAAGAAAGAAGTGTTTAATTACATAGCCATATGTCTAGAGTGTCAGAAAGTGAAGACTGAACATAAGCACCCAACATGTTTGCTACAACCATTTCCCATTCTGGAACGGAAGTGGGAAGTTTTCACGGTTGATTTTATTACAAAGCTTCCCAAAACAATGAAACAACATGATTCCATCATGGTGGTGGTGGATAAATTGATGAAGACAACACATTTTATTCCAATTAAATATACAGGCGAGGCAACAAATATTGCAAAAATATATATGAAAGAAGTTGCTAGGCTACATGGAGTGCCTAAGGCAATAGTTTCAGATAGAGATCTAAAGTTTACTTCCAATTTTTGGAAGGGTTTGTTCAAAGGCTTTGGGACAAATTTAAATCTCAACACAGTGTATCATCCGGAGTCAAATGGGAAAACAAAGAAGACTAACATGATAATTGAGGACATGCTTAGAATGTATGTGATGGATCAACCATGAAAGTGGGAAGATTATATTCATTTAGTGGAATTTACATACAATAATGGGTATCATGCCTCATTGAAGATGAGTCATTTGAAGCATTGTATGGCAACAAATGTAACACACCAATTAGTTGGGATAATCCAATAGACAGAGCAGTTGTTGGGCCATAATTGTTGAAGGAAATGGAAGAGCAAATGGAAAAGATAAAGCATAATTTAAAGGATGCTCATGATAGGTAGAAAAGCTAAGCAGACAAGAACAAAGTGATCTAGAGATTTTAAAGTGGGCGAACATGTGTTTTTAAAAGTGAAGGCAAAGAGAAGGTTGCTAAGAATAGGAAGTTGCCCAAAGTTGGCAGGAAGATATTGTGGGCCTTTTGAAATATTAGAAAAGATAGGGCCATTTGCATACATGATAGCATTGTCTGCATCCATGAGAGTGCATGATGTATTTCATGTATCATTATTAAATAAATCATGCCTAACCCTAACCACATAATTGATTGGAATGTGATTCAGGTGGAGCACGAAGGGGATTTTTGGGTGGAACCAGTACGCATCTTGGACCAGAAAGTCAAAGAGCTCAGGAACAAATCCATAGGGCTGGTAAAGGTTCAATGGAATTGTTACGGTCCTGAAGATGCTACATGGAAGCATGAAGAAAACCTGCAGGAGGAATACCCACAATTTTTTGACAATTTTGAAGAAAACCTGCAGGAGGAATACCCACAATTTTTTGACAATTTTGAAGAAAACAAAATGCAAGACTCCATTTTGAGTAGCTAGAGTTACAGAACCACGTCTCAGAGTCCTAGCCAACTACGTTGGAGACCCTGATAAAATAATGGCTCATTCCTTGGGTTAGCTCTGATAAACATATAGTATATCCCTTGGGTTAACTCTGATAAACGAATGGTGCATTCCTTGGGTTGGTGAGTTGAAAGGAACATGAGATTATGGTTGGAGTTATTGATGGAGTTGTTAAATTGTAGAATTTTTATTTATAAGTATTATGATGTAAATTTGCATATATATATATAGTGCATCGAGGACGACACACAATTGTAGGGGGGGAGAATGTAACATCCCCACTATAATCCCTAGTTTAATTAATGCTTGTGTAGATATAATGTGTGGCTATGACCAAAGCGATGCAATATGTGAATTGTATTTCTATGTTTTAATAATAAAATGTGATGCTAGTTGCTAAGGGGACATGGACAAGAGACGGGGGTTGAATTAATCCACAATAGAGGGGGGGTGTCTAGGATAATGGCCAAGAGGGGTTCAAGGGGGAATTACCCATGTATGTTAATTCAACCCATTTTCCTAAATTTGTTATTGATATATGATGTTGTGATTGTTTTATAGTTTTCTTATTGTAATGAATAGTCATAGGTTGTTAGCTATATCATTTCTTTCCTTATGTAAATCACTGGATAGATGTAAAATTTGAACAATTTGGACAAGTATAGAATCCATTAGATGGTGGAGGACATGGTTTCCTTTAAGGCGGGCCTCTACCATGAATAGTTGTAATTTTTTTTGTATATAATGTGAAAAGGTAGCTATGGTTTTTAAATTAAAATAATAATGATAATGATAATAATATTGGGTATCTTGTGGTGTTTTGGATTATTTTTTACGGTTATAAAATTTTCTTTCCTCTAAATTACATTAATTGTGAGGGGTAGACTATAAACCTCATTATACCATGATCATTATAATGATCAATGTTGGTGTTTTATGTTGTTTAGTTGTGGTTTAGTTACAAATTTATTTCCATTGACTTAGGTTTGGTTCTTCTAAATGAAAAATGAGAATCTCCACTTGAGTAGTGGCTCCCTATTAACACAATGGTTGATTAGTTGTGAAGTGATCATGCTTGATTGCTCCACCTTCTCCTCCCTTCTATATGTAGCATATGCCCATGTATGTATACTAATAATAATAATAATAATAGGGATAATAACAACATGTCATACTTATCTTGTGGTGTCTTGGACTAGATGCTACAATTATAAAATCTTATTTTTCTCCTTGTACACTTTGGTTGTGAGGGGTAGCATCTAAGCCACATTACACTGTGATCCTTATGCCAATGTTGTTGTCGATAAAGGTAATGGTCCCCCTACTAACATAATTTAATTGGTTTTAGGGTGATTATGCATGCCCCTCGCTTATGTGTGTGTGTGTGTGTGTGTGTATGTGTGTGTGTGTGTGCGAATAATAACAGTGGAATATTTGTTGGCATTCTGAAATTACTTTTACAACCACAAAATCTCCTCCATTCCTTCCCTTCTCTTCCTAAATATAAACACCTCGAGAACTTTGTACCTACTCCAACCAAAAAATGGGTGGTTATTGTTTTAAACCAAACTTAGATATAACTTTTAGATCTATTAAATACCGAGAAGGATCAATAAGAATTTGAGATGAAAATATCTCAATGACTAAAAAATCCTAAATTAGTATGGATATACGCTAGTGGGTTAGCTCAATCAGTTGAACCATCCACCCAAGGCATGTTACCCATAAGGAGGCCATAGGTCACAGTTGTTCAAATCTAGATGAGTCCCTCAGTGTTAGCTCAATTGGTTTGCCCCAAGGGTTAGCTCAATCAATCGAAGCATCCACCCAAGGTGTACCACCAATAAGGAGTCCATTAGGGTTATCGAACACAATTGTCATTGGTGGTTGAGTCGCCCTCCATCTAAATATTTTTGGGAAGACGGGGATCTCATGAGGTTTTCTTTTGGAAAAAATGTGTGTGTGTGTGTGTGTGTGTGTGTGTGTGTGTGAGAGAGAGAGAGAGAGAGAGAGAGAGAGAGAGAGATCCCCAAGGGTTAACTCAATTGATTGTATCATCCCCCAAAGGCATGTTGTTAATGGGGAGGTTGTAGGTTCCAATTGAGTAAAGTCCCTCAAGGTTACTAGCAACCCTTGACATTGGCCAAATATTTTTGGGAAGAAAGGGATCTCATGAGTTTTTCCTTTAGAAAAATTGTGTGTGTGTAAGAGAGAGAGAGAGAGAGAGAGAGAGAGAGAGAGAGAGAGAGATCCCCAAGGGTTAACTCAATTGATTGGACCATCCCCCAAATGCATGTTGTTAATGGGGAGGTTGTAGGTTCCAATTGAATAAAGTCCCTCAAGGTTACTAACAGCTCTTGACATCATCCTCCATCTGGATATTTCGGGGAAGAAGGAAATCCTACAAAATTTTCCTTCAAAAGTATATATATATATATATATATTCCCAAGGGTTAACTAAATAAGTTGAACTATTCATCCAAAACATGTTGTCAACAAGGAGGCTATAGGTCATGACTTCAAATTTGATCAAGTCCCTTGAGTTTACCAATAACTACTACAGTTCATTATTGAGCCACCCTCCATATGCATATCCTAGGGTAGGGGGATCACGTGAGGTTTTCCTTAGAAATAGATAGATAGCTCCAAAGAATTGCTCTATTAGTTCAACCCTTTTTACTAATACACAATGTTGCAGGAGGTCATAAGATTTGCTCCCCCTAAGTTTTATGAGTTACTAATGGCGACTGTAACTAGGAATTAATACCACCCTACATTCAAAAACCAAGTAAATGGAGTGAAATATGCAAGTATTGCGAAGATACCAATTTCCCCACTTTAAACACTTAGGTATGAAAGGGGAGAGAATTATTTCTTTGAAAAAAAAAGAAATATATTCTAAACCCTTTATATTTTTTTAATATTTGTTTTCATGTTGTGGACTTTAATTTTTTTCTACTTGAATTTATAAGGATGAATACGATGTATCATTGTCATGTTATAATGTCATTGTTTCTCTCTATGAAACAATACAATTATGTAAAACTTTACATTCAAAATTCTCATGTTTGAATGCTTGCACTTTATCTATTTATTCGAGAATTACTAGAGCCACATACTAGAGTTTTGTATTCACTTTCGTGAAAATTTGGATGGATTATATGTTTTTTTTACATAATTATATATAAATCAAATAAATTATGGTTTAGTGATAGGGTGGTGGAACTCTAGTATTAATGGTGAGTTTAATGAATTAATCCATCTACCTATGGTGGAGGAAGAAGTCATAAGTCATAGATTTAAATATAGTCAAAGTCCCTTATAATTACAAACCATTGTTATAATAAACAATTAAGTTACTCTCCATCCAAAAATTTAAAAACAAAAATTGTATAATTAAAAAAAACAAAAATGAAAAAAATTAATCAAAATTAACCCACATTTGATTTTATACACCTTTATTGGCTGGCATTGACTCGAACTTAAAATCCCTTAAATGACATGTTACATAAATTTTGGTTCGATTCAAATTTGGCATTACGAATATGGAGAATAAGAAGCACCACATACTTCCTCATTTTTAAAGCAAAATAGATTCTATTATTATATAATTTACAATTTTTTTATTATTATAAATTGTTTTAAAAAAATTATATACTTTGTTTGAAAAGATTTAAAATTATATTATTTAATTATTATTATTCAAAAAATTGTTATCATAATTAATTGTAATTTTTTTACTTACTAAAAAATTATGCTAGTTTATTTATGAAAATTTAAAATTTAATTATTATTATTCAAAAATTTAAAAAGCAAATGCATGAGTGGAACCATTTAAATCAATTTATATTTCATAATTTACTCAATCAACATCAACCCAACCCTTTATTGGAAAGATTGGAATATCCAATCTTGAACTTTCTTTGTCATTTTTGTAATTTCCTTATTTTCTTGTAAGGATAAGAAAGCAAAGGCCGTTCCATTGATGTCATAATCATTCCCCCAAAAATGAAACCATTGATATAAAGTAAACATTATTGTTCCATATTTAGAAAATATGTAAATTTAAAATTTGATTAGTTTATTGATTTTTTTTTAATAAGCAAAATCAATTTATAAAGTTAATAAATTAATTGATTAAAAATAAAAAATGATTTTTTTTTTTTTTTTAAATAAATTTAAATCTTTTCAATTTATATATGTGTTTCTTCTTGAGTGAGTCTAATGGTTAAGATATGTGTTTTCTTCTTGGAGGTCACGAGTTTATATCCAGAGGGGGGTAGGGGGTAGGGTATGTATACCTCCGTAGACTTGTTCTACGTTTTTCCCTCCTCGTTGGAATCCGACAACATAAGTCTACACGAAATCACAACTTTATGTTATTTAAATTGCATTTTTAAATGTAGAAATGGACTCAACCTGTTGAAAACCCCCTAGAGCACTTGGATTATGTATATTTAACCACTCAAATCTGTATCCCCAAAAAAATCCCGAAAAAGGGAAAAAGCATAACACATTTAGACTACAACTATATCAATTCCTGCTACAATTCTTGCTAGCATATTCAGTTAAAGTGTGGGTTTAGTTTGCTAGGCCATCGAGGTTCAATACCCTTACGACATGTTTGTTGATGTTTGGACAACATCGGGAAGACATTCTCTTAGAATAATAATTAATAATATAATTATTGATTATTAAATATCATATATAATAAGTAAATGATAATAATAAATAGTTATTGATTATTCAAGGGACACATCCTTTCAAGGATGGTCACCATATGTTCCCTATATATGGAACACTCATCATTGTAATAATATATCTAATATATCTCACATGAAGAAAAACAACATGGTGTCAAAGCAGGACTGGGCTTGACTCCATCACCGAAGGCCCAGGAAAATGAGAGAAGATAACTTGCAACAAAATCGTTGTGTGTGGTAGAAAGATTTAGGCCGCCACACTGGATATTAACGTGCCCGATTTCTTGAAGAATATGTATGTTTGAAGGCAGAGATGGACCTAACTGGATTGGTTATGTTGCAGTGTCATACGATGACATGGAGATCAAATGTCTTGGACACAGATACATTGTGGTGGCATTGAGAGGCAGTGCAACATGGACGGAATGGATAGTTAATTTTATGCATACACTAACTTCACCTTGTTTTAATCCATTAGACTCTCGTGAGGATGTGAAGGTGTAGATGGGATTTCTAAGCGTCTACACTTCCCACGATTCGTCGTGCAGGTTTAACCATGGAAGCACAAGAGAGCAACTTCTGTGTGAAATTGCGAGACTTATACAGAAATACAAGGGAGAAGAGCTTAGCATAACCATAATTGGACACAACATGGGCATTGTGTTGGCTATGCTAGGTGCTTATGATATCGTCGAGCTCAAACTAAATCACTCCCATTATGAATCTTGTGGCAGAATACCAATCATGGTATATTCATTTGCAGGCCCACGTGTTGGAAATGTTGCTTTCAGAGATCGGTGTGATGAACTGGGCCTCATAATTCTGCAGGTCACGAATGTTCATGATGTGGTGACAAATATACCCGGTGTAATATTCAATGAGAAATTTAGGCTCTGGAAAAATGTGACGAACATAATTTCTTAGACTTATTCTCATGTTGGTGTTGAGCTAGCGCTGGATCACGAGCTATACACACAATTCTTCAAACTCAAAACTCATCATCCATCCTGCATTCACGATCTATCAACGTATTTGCAAGTATTGGTCCATGTCGCTGCAACCATCACCATCAGGATAACGACCTCTAATTTCATTACAAGGGAAACACTGATTCTGACTCTACCTTAGTAAGGCACCTTCGTTGTGTCTTTTAGAAATATACTATATCATCTCATATGAAAAATCTGGTCGAAATTGGTGATATGGTGAGATAGCAGAGAGGGAGTAGCCAGTGAGGTAGATTGGGCACCAGGTTTTTCCAATGGATATGGTCACACATTTTGATAGAGATCTATTTGGACTACCCATGAAGGATTGCTCGCTATTGAAGATCCACCATTTGAGATTATAACTTCTTTCGATATTGAACAGGAGGGTCCTGTATGGACTAGTAGGAGGGAATGTGGACTTCATTCTGACATGCCTCAGATGGTCACATGAAGGAACCAAGACATTGGTTTCACGAGGAAACCACAATATGTATTGTGAGACATTAGTTCCATGAGGGAACCTCGATATGTCTTAGACATTGGTTCCATGAGGGAACCTCGATATGTCTTAGACATGTGTTCCACGAGGGAATCACGAGATGTCTAGTATGGACATAGTTCATGAGTGAATCCTGAGGTTGGACATGTGAGGATATTTGGGTTCCCAATATACATTCATGTACCTAAGGATAAAAGGACCAAGCTAGACCCTTCAAGAAGGAAGGGTACATTTGTGGGGTACAATGAGTCTTCGAAGGCATACCGTATCTACATCCTTGGTCAGAGACAGGTTGAGGTGAGTAGAGATGTTACCTTTGAGTAGGAGGCAACTTTCAGGAGATCTAAAGGATCTCACATGAAGATTGATAGTGAGAGACAAAAAGAGATGGTGTCTTCTCCCCCTCACCCTCCAACAGTTCAGAGGGAGACAATTGAGCTTATTGATCCAATTGATCTTGTTGATCATGTAGCTCTAGTTGATATTCCCATAGATATTGTAGTAGGTCGGAAGAGACCTACATGGGCTCGTCAAACTTTGCAGGAGGTAGAAGGATATGCAGCTCATTGTGGTACCTTCCAAGTGAGCAAGAGACCTTAGAGATATTCATGCTATGCCACAACTATGAGCCACATCATTCATTTTGAGCCTTCCTATTATGAGGAGGAAACTAGTCATCCAGTATGGAGAGATGTCATGATGGAGGAGTATCAATACATCATGAAGAATGATGTGTGGGATATTGTTCTAAGACCTGAAGGGAAGTCTGTAGTGACTTCCAAATGGATCTACAAGATCAAACACACAATTGATGGGAACATTGAGAGGCACAAAACGAGATTTGTTGCTAGAGGTTTCTCTCAGGTGGAGGGAATAGATTATGAGGAGACATTTGCTCATGTTGCTCGATACACTTCTATCCGGATGATTATTTCCCCTGCAACATCCATGGGTTAGAGAGTACATCAGATGGATGTAAAGACAACCTTTCTCAATGGAGAGATTGAGAAAGAAGTATACATCGAGCATCCATATGGTTTCGTGACACATGAGAAGGAGTCTCATGTGTGCAAGTTGAAGATGGCCTTGTCTGGACTCAAGCAACCACCTTGAGCTTGGTATGCAAGGATTGATGGACACCTGATGATTTTTGGGCTTCAACAAAAGTATTGTCGATCCCAGCCTGTACTACAAGATTGTTAATGGTGAATCCCTGCTTTTGGTCCTCTACGTTGATGATTTATTCCTCACCGGTACATAGAGCTTTGTTGTTGAATGCAAGTATGTGTTGACCTCTAAGTTTGAGATGAAGGACCTTGGTATGATGCACTACTTCTTGGGACTAGAGGTGTGACAAAGAGCTGATGAGATCTTCCTGAGTCAGGGGAAGTACACAATTGAGATATTGAAGAAGTTTGGGATGTTGAACTTGAAGCCTATGGCTACACCAATGGTGACGAATCTAAAGAAACTAAGTGTGTCTTTTTTCGATTCTGATGAAATTGATCCGACTCTATACAAACATTTGATTGGATCATTGATGTATCTGGTTAACACCATACCAAATATTTTGTATGCAGTGAGTGCACTTAGCCAGTTTATGAGTCAGTCGAGATAGACACACTAGATTGTTGTCAAGCATGTGTTGAGATACCTGCGAGGCACAATTGGACATGGTCTGAGATATAATTCCAGTATTGATATGATATGGAAAGAATATATTGACTCTGATTGGGCATGGAGTGCAGTGGACAGAAAGAGCACCTTCGAGTGTTGCTTCACTTTGGGATCTTCCATGGTTTTTTGGTGTAGCAGGAAACAAACTTATGTGGCTTTGAGCACAACATAAGTAGAGTACATTGCATTAAGTATGTCAGTCTGTGAAGTAGTGTGGCTTCACAAGCTCCTTGCAGATTTATCCGAACATGTGTTGGATTCCACCATTATTCATTATGGTAACCAAAGTTGTGTGAAGATCTTAGAGAATCTAGTGTTTCATGACAAATTGAACCACATTGAGATCAAGTACCATTACATCCGACACATGGTGTAGAGGAAGGAAGTACTGGTGTTGTTCATTCCTACATATGAACAGGTTGTTGATGTTCTTACCAAACCAGGATGAAGTTCAAGCACTTTCGTGACAGACTTGGTGTGGCAGAGAATGCCTCTCTTGCTAAGAGGGAATGTTGATATTTGCAGCTTCCTGAGACATTCTCCAGATCATACTCCTCTGTGACTGAGTTGAGTTGATTTGTGATGACACTTATCCGAGAAGGGATAAGTGCATTTGGGATTATAGCCCAATGTCCCTTGTTGAGAGCACATAAGAACACGTCCCATGTGGAGAGCACATGAGGACATGTCAAGGGAGTTGACCCTTGATGTCACACACTATGGGAGTTGACCCTAGTGTTTCTAGAGGGTGTAGCCTCTAGAATTCCACATGGGAGTGCCATGTGTGACAAACATTCTCTAGATCGTACTCCTCTGTGAATTGAGTTGAGTTGATATGTGAGGACACTTATTCAAGAAGGGATAAGTGCATTTGGGCTTATATCCCAACGTCCCATGTGGAGACCACATGAGGACATGTTAAGGGAATTGACCCTTGATGTCACACACTCTGGGAGTTGACCCTAGTGTTTCTAGAGGGTGTAGCCTCTAGAAGTCCACATGGGAGTGCCATGTCTGACAAACCTTTTGCTACTATGGTGGTTGTGTACCACTCGCAGAGATTGTGTGTCTCTGGACAATAATTGTGTACTACTATGGAAAGATACCTCCCTAGCTAAGAGGGAGTGTTGATGTTTCAACATCGGGTGTAACTTCTCCTAGATTGGGTTGCAGACCAAGGGAGATAGGTTACATTTATCATAAAGGTGCACTTGTGGTAAATGGGCCCAGACGTAGTCCTTCCTTGATCATGACAAGGAATAATATGGACTCAAGGTGCTTGAAGTGATTTCCACGTGTCAGTTAGCATCAGGCTAACATTCACTCATAGGTGTGTACTTGTGGTGAAAGATCCTGGTGTGGTCTTTGTCCTAGTCATGGTGTTTTGACAAGGAATGATAGAGACTCAAGATGCTATATGTTATTACATGCGGACCCAGAGTGAGCCCAATTTTAGAGAGAGTTAATTGGCTCAGAGGGAGAGCCACAAAAGGAGTTTCTCCTCGGTTCAGGTGGGAGAGAGACGTCTCTCAAGACTGACAGACAAGTGTCATGAGTCTAGGGTGAAGTTTGTATACTTCAGAGACAAGCTTGGCATGCTGTAGAATGTCTCCCTCGTTGAGAGGGAGTGTTGATGTTTGGACAACATCGGGAAGACATTCTCTTAGAATAATAATTAATAATATAATTATTGATTATTAAGTAAATGATAATAATAAATAGTTATTGATTATTCAAGGGACGCATCCTTTCATGGATGGTCACCATATGTTCCCTATATATGGAACACTCATCATTGTAATAATATCGAATATGTCTCATATGAAGAAAAACAACAGTGTTTAGTCGAGAGGAGATACCCAAAAAATCCATCCATGTTAAGGGTTGGTGCGACCCACACTGAATGCGATCCCCAAGTAATTTAGACAGCATATATGCTCTCGAATTGTGACTTCTTAGCTAATAATTGAAATGTTGACCTTCCATATATATATTAAAAAAATCAAAATTAAAACGTGTATAAATGATAATGATGTAATTAATCTTAAATCACATCACTCAAAACACACTTAACATGCAACATATTGATAGGTGATAGCTATATCTATCTCATGTTTTTAAAAGAAAAATTCTTTTTGTTCGATATTATTCACATGAAATATAATAATAAAGTTAAAAGTTAATTAATGGATATTTATTGATGTGAAGTTTTTTTGAAATGATATAAAATGTTGGGATTTACTTAGTTAATTTTTTTAAATGTACTTTAATAAAGTTATTTATATTTTAAATAAAACGTGATTTGAAATGTATTATGAATTTAAAAGTTTTGCTAATTTCGACATTGTGAGATGCAATTTTTCATTTTGATGTGATAGTATTTTGGTTCATTTTGATATCATGCTTACTTACGATGATGTATCACAAATTAAATTATTATATAATACTAGGGTATAATATTTATGCGATAATTATTTTTTATAAAATAACAAAGGGAGTATCAAATCTTTATCAAATCTCTTTGTGATAGTATTCATTTTTATGTTTTTTGAATTGTCTTTATCTTATGGTTGTTATTTAAGTTATCTCACTTTGTGATAGTATTCATTTTTATGTTTTTTTTGGAAGGGTCTATGTTATGATGTTATGATTGATTGTTATTTATGTGATATTTTGTGAATTGTTTTTGTCTTGTAATTATTATATTTATGTGATGTTTATTTTGTTATAATAAAATATTTTTGTATTAAAATTATGTTGATAGTAATATTTATTTTATAAATCATGGGTGCTTCAAGTGTAATTAATCCATATACATAAAAAAAAAAAAATAGTGAGATATAAATTATATACACATATTATTTGTATTAACAATTTTTTTAATTTTCAAGAAAATTAAATGTGAAATACAAATGTTGAGATTACTATGATAACATCTTTTCTAATTTTTTTTTTTGTAAGTTAGAAAATTATATTAGAGTTTGTATAAGAAAAAAATTACATCTGTCTATCTTGTCTATTTAAACATAGCAGCAATGTCCTGGTGGGAAACCACAACTGTCACTTGTCCAAAATGCATGTGTAAAACTTACAGACAAGTAAAACTACGGTGCCACGCAAGGCATAATTATGAGTTCTAAACTAAGAAGAAAAAATTGAGACCAAACTCCCCAGAGCTGGCCGGCCTCTCATGGATACAGAGATAAAACAAAAAACATAAACCAGAAGCATAATTAGCTAATTCTGGGATTGAACCTTGGCCTAGCGAAAGCTTGGCGCACCTGCAAATTGTCTCCGTCGAGCCTATCTCGGTCTGAGATGGCTTGTCGGAGGTCCTGTAGGAAAGACATCA
>ML814524.1:111687-131888 GCA_009831015.1 Picea engelmannii | reverse complement strand
AATAAACAATTTGTTGCTTGAACCTTTCATGAATCAATACTTGCAGGTAAAGGAAAGTTTTGAAGCTCTTTCCTTTGCTCATGTCTATATAGAGTTAGTTATGATAAATCGATTATCAAAAGAAGCATTGTTGTTGGAGGAAGAGACCCTTACTACATAAGACTTTGGAGAAGAGACACTAGTTTTAGTCTTTGATAGTGTTTGTCCCAATCCAGGGCATCATACCTCTAGATTTCTATTTTTGCATTTTTTTTGGTGTTTTATGTAGTGTTTTGTTGCAGCCTTGTTAATGTTCGGATTGGTCACAATCCCAACAACAACCTCACGAGGATAAAAATACCCCATGCATTTTTATAGAGGTGGTACTCCTTTGTCATAATATGAAAGATGTATCTTGATGTTCTTAGATTGGGATGTCAAATGAGAGAATGGTAGACAACAACCCCCAAGTCTTTATTGATTTATTTTATATATGAAATGGTTCTTGATAACCAAATTTATTCTTGAATGGACCAAGCAGCTTCTTAACAATAAAAATATGAAGAAATGATTCAACATCAAAATAGATATATGCTCAACTTCATTATTACAACCCTCTGAAATCCATGCAAACTAAAGATGCATTTGTGTCTTCTCACGAGGAAAAGAATGAAATAGTATTGATCATTTCAGAGAACTTTAAATGAGCATTGCAGTTTAAACTGAAAATAATTTGATAAGCACACTCTAAAAATCTCACACTCAGAAATCCCAAGATCATATAAATCAATAAAGTCATGCCCCGAACTAGTTCTCTGTGGAGTTTATTACATGAAAGATATTCTTCATTACAAAGCATTTAGTAAACTAATTGACTAGTGCTTTAGAAACAAAGATTGTCAAACACAAGGACTAAATCTGTATGAATCAATTAGACAATCCTGGCTTACATTTTTCAGTCACATATATGGCTTTAAAATACTCCATGATCTTATATAAAAAAGTCTTGGAAGAATACAAGAAAAACACTCAAGAACTCAACCTTATGCTCAGTTAAGAAATACAAGCATAAAGCCTTGAGAAAAATTGTGTAGAAGAAGCAGAAGCGAGAAAAATGGAGATCTTTGTTTGCTAATCAGATATTTGGCTGCATGCTGATGGCTGGACCTTTCTATTTTGATCTTCTAATTGCCCTCCAACTTTTTTTTGATGGTGCTCTGCCTCTTTTAAAATTTGCTTCCAATGCTTCTTGAAGTAGTTAGGGTTTGGTCTTTCTAGGAACTTCCACACGCTTTTCTTCTTGGAGTAACCACTTTAATAAATGCTTTATTGAAGCCTTATTAATGAATTTATGTCATTGAAATTAATGCCTTGAAGTGGGGCCCATTTCATCTTTAATAAAAATCATTTAATAAGTTTTATTTTTAAAATTTCAATTTGACCATCTTTTAAAAAAAGTGGAATGTGTTTTAATTTTTTGAGCATGATATTTGATTTCTCATACATGGAAACCATCATACAAGCAATATTCATCATTCCATATTTCCAACGAGTCCACTTGAGCACCATTTGGAGTTCTGGATCTCAAGTTATCGCCTCGGGAAGTCGAGGTTCCAAACAAATTTATTAGCGAACCATGAAAACATAGCTAAATTTTATTTTATTTTTTGGGAGAATTATGGCCAATTTCAGCCCTTGAAACTTGTTCCATCATCTTCCTCATCAAATTACCTTTACAAAAAGGTATAGTTTATCCAAAATTGATGTTGGGTACTCAAGATAGGAGCTCGGGAAGTCTAAGGCTCAGCCACCGTCCATCAAATTCGTGGGTCATTTTGGTCCCTTGATCAAAATTCACCTTTTATAAATCCCACATGCATTATGGTAATTGATATGGTAGTGTATATATGGTGAAGCTTACCATGCACTTCATGTGAGACATTTAAGAAAACTATGGAGGTTAAGCCTTAGAAAAACTTGCGACTTAATACAAGTTTTGATGTCCCACTTGCCTAGTCAACATCCAGTCAGTGTCCAGGTCATTGCCTAGTCAACACCCAATCATTGCCATGTGTCTCACTGTAATAGGTTGTCATGGGATACCACATGTCATAATGTCATTCGTTGCCATGTGTCTTAGTGTCATTGGCTATCATGTCTGCCACATGTCATAATGTCATTGGTTGCCATATGTCATAGTTGGATAGGGTGCCAATAAAAAGGAAATAACTTAGGAAATAAGTTAAGGGGGAGAATGGGAGGATGAGAAGAGAGGGGGAGTAATGGTGGTTCTATGGACTATGGCAGACAATGAGGGTCGCGATGCCACGTGGGTGAGGGGGTATGGAGAGATAATGAGGAGGGGCATCTGAACTTGCGGAGGAGAGAGGAATGCATGTGAAGGAGTGATGACGTAGGAGAGAGGAGAGGATGTAGAGGAGGTCCCGTGGATGGAGGGATAAAGAGGGTGCATCCGAACCCGCAGAGTGTGAGAGAGGGGTGTGAGGTGAGGAGAGGGAGATAAAAGTTTAAGTATGGGAGGAATGGGAAAGGGGAAAAGAAGAATTGAAAAAATTCCTAGTATGGAAGAGTGGAGTGAAGTGAGGAGTGGAATGTGAAGAGAGGGGGAATGGGTATGGGAGATATGGGGAAAAAACTAAGTATGGAGTATAAGAGAGTGAAGTATAGGAAATATGGAGAAAGAAGTATGGGAAATATGGATAAAATACTAAGTATGGGAAGAGACGAGGGACTTAGACTCAAGACTATGAGAGGAAATTGACTCAAGAATGAGAAATAGAGTATCCCAAGACTTAGAAAAATGTAAGTATTCTCAAGACTTCAAGAGGAAATTAGCTATGTTGCACATTGAAGAAGCACTCTTTGTGCGGTTGGACAAAAACCTGGATATATTGAGCATACTAAATCGAATTTTGAATACACAAAATGTGCGACGAAGCTGAGACTGAGGGCTACGCCAATAACTTATAATTGTTCAAAATTTCTTTCTTCTAATATTGATTTATTATTATTATTATTCCAAGAACGGGAAATCAAGGTGACCAAATTTTTGATCAGCAAGCCTTTGGATTGAATACATAAAGAAAGTGTATCTTTTTATAAAGGATACATTTAAGAAGACTTGGAAGATTATACACAAGTAGTAGTAGAGTAGAAAAAGAGTCAAGGATAATTTTCAAGATGGTTATTTTTTAGCATGAAAAGTCATTTTGATGCAAATTCTAATTTCAACTTAAAAATATTGGATATAAAGTCTTTTTTAAAGAAAAAAAACTATAAAATAATAAAAAAATTAGAGGCTACATAAATTATGTTAATTTATAAAAATAAAAATAAAAATAAAATAGAGATTAGTGATTTTTTAAATTTGTTATTTGTGTGTAATTTGAGTGGTTAAAAAAAAAATTGTTCCCTTCCTTACCAGAATTCAAATCCCACTTTGTGATATGATTTCTTTTGATTAGTGAATTTATCTTATATACCATTTTCAAAATGATATAAAATATCCAATAAATTTCTTTAAAAAATTTATTATATGAAAAAAAATATTTCAAATTTAGTTATCAATTAATTACATATTTTTAAAAATAATTTAAAGTAAATAAACTTGTAATTCAAAATATGTTGATAACTTAACATGTGAGAAATGCACCACTATAAAGAGAATGCCACAACTAGGAAGACCAAAAAATATATCAAACTTGTATTGTTACAAATGATAACCTTGAAGTGCCATTTCCACTATAAGTCAAAAGGTTATTGTTTCAAATGATAACCTTGAAGTGCCATTTCCATTTACAAATGATAATCTTTACAAATTTGTTTTAATGAATAATGAAATTGTTTAAAAAAATTAAAACCTTCTACTTATTTTGCGATTGCGGTCCCTTAATTTATGCCCACATTAATATTGGTCAAAACCTCTGCAACATTGTTTCAACCTGGTTGCATATGACAAAGTTTGATAGCTTAAAACATTGTAACAAATATTATATGTTTTAGAAAGGAGGAAAGTAACCTCCAATGCAATGAAGAGTATATCTATGGATTTTCCCCTACATATTAATTCTAAATATACTCATTCATATTAATTCTAAATATACTCATTCATGTTGATGCTACGTGGGGTAGATATTATGCATTCATCATACACAATCTGCTCAATGATATCATCAAGACCTTTTATTAATCTTAACGATGACTTGCATTGAATTCTCCTCCTTTGAGTCATCTTGTCATGGTATATTGTGTGATTTTAGTCCCTCCACCTGATGTATAGTTCTATGATGGGCTCCTCTCTCACATATCACCTTTTGTATTTTTCCTATGGTTTCATGTTCAACTTTACTAGAATTTTTGGATCTCTCACTTAGGACATCTTCTAGGTGTCTAGATTGGCCTTGGCCTTGGGTCTTGTACATTTGATTTGGTTGGAAGTGCCTCGTTTTTTTTTAATAAAGTGATTTTTTCGAGGACTAAACAAATATCATGTACAAATTTTTTTACATAAAAGATTGCATTGTATACAACATTGGCCATGCCACATATTCTCGCAACTATTAGTGATACAAGGGTGAATCATAACTAAAATATTTTTCGCATATTGTGGGATCCTACCTAGGGGTGTAATGGGGGAGCCAAAGGACCCATTAAAGTAATAATAGTGGTGGTGATTTAATGTAAAGGTTGTCCCTCTAAGAGGAAATAAAACAAGAGTTGATCCTTCCATAAAAGAATCATTGTACAATGTTACCCTACCTTAACGGTATTTTGATATATGAAATAAATGAGCATTTTTGCCTTATTTTCGAATACATTGTTTGTGATTTAATTTTAACGGTGAAGGATTGTAACAATTGGTATGATAGCTCTATTTTGGACAAAAAAGAGGTTTTTTTCTTTTTCTTTTTGCAAAATAGGGTTGTGACACTCAAATCCATCCCTGTATCTTTCCGTGTAGAATCTAAAAAAAAAAATTGTAGATCTAAGTTCCTCTTGAAAAAACACATGCTTAGGATTATCTTGTCTCATCTTGTACATTGAATATATTGTAAACTGAGGTTTCCCCTTCAAAGTGGATAGTTATTCATTGATTTTTTATCATTCTTAAGGCATTGGTTCATAACAATTGCTTTCAGAGCATTGATCCTAGGGTTTTGTTGCTTCAAGCAAGTCATCTTGGCATTTTTGCTATTGTTAGTCGATCTATATGTCTAAATTTTGTTATATTTAATTATCAATCTTGGAGTTCGTAAAATTATAAAATGCAAACACTATATGTGCATAATTAGATTATTTTCAATATGATTTATCTAAGATGCTTATGGAAAATAAATGAAGATAAATGAATTTAACTAATTGCTTTGGAACAAAAAGAAACAAAGACAAATCCATCACTAAATTATGTTTTACTATATCCACAAGTGTTGTAAATCATGTTGTAGTTAAGTGTTCAATTTTTAAGATCTGAACCCTTCTACAACAATGCTATGTTTTGGTATATAAAACATAATTTAATTCATGTCCACAAATCTCTCACGTGGTTACAACTTTTTGCTAAAGATTAGCAAATCAAAGATATCTCCAAAATCTTTAAGATATTTGATAACAAATATTATCCAAGGCTTCAAGATTCTTCTTTATCCAAGATGTTTGAATGATCATCCTAAATCCTCATCAAATCTTCAATAGTTGAAGAAGAAATTCGAATTTGGATCTAGGTGGTAAAAGTAAGCATTGTTACAAACTCCAAATGTACCTGTAATCATCACCAAACTCATCCAACTTTTAAAGATGAGTGAAAGCATGTTATTTTTTCAAGATTTAATCATAAATTCACTTAAAGTACCAAAATAAATGCATTGGAAAATATCTTGAACCTAGTCCCACATAAAGCATGAAAATGTACTTAATACAGGGTTATAGGAAGCAAAAAAGAATTAAAAGTCAAAGGAAAGGTTGTGAAAAGATGATAAAAAGGATGGTAATTTGGTGAATCAACAACTATAACTTTTTTTCTACGAAATTTAGGACTTTGAGATTTTCACAATACCGTTCAAACATAGCGAAGTATTCTTGGTAAAAATTTCAGGTTTTGAGTCATTTTACTTTCAGAGATACATCGTGTGGAAGTTTGGGATTTTCACAAGCCCTGAAATCAGTTTCAAACGAGTCATTTTGGGACATTTGCTATAATTTTATTTTTTTTTATTTTTTTTGGGATGTTTCAAATAGCAAAATTTTTGGGAGACCGAGAAAAGATAGCAAAGAACAAGTGGTAAAAATTCCAAGTTCTAGTTTGTTATATTTTCAGAGATATCTCCTATGGAAGTCAGAGTTTGTGACTAGTCCTGAAATTATTCTCATACAAGTTATCTTTTTATTTTTGCTATAAAAACATTTCGGTGAAGTTTCAGACTCAAAAATTTTCAGAATCCTGTGGAGACATAGTAAATTACAGGTGGAATGTTTTTTTTTTTAGATTTTGAATCATTATAATTTGTGAGATATATCTTATGGAAGTTGGGGTTGTTTACCAATCTTGAAATTAGTATTAAACAAGACATTTTTGTATTTTTCCTATAAATTTTTATCAGTGAAGGTTCATATTGTGAAAATTTTAGGAGTTTAAGAAATCATATAAGAGTACTACATGGTGAAATTTCAGATTCAGAAGGGTTTAAAGTTTAGAGATATGTCAAGACAAAGGTCAGTATGGAAAAGAATATGAATGAAGATTGGGAACATATGGAAACGAAGATGGAAGAATTGAAAAAGTACATGTACGAAGTGTTCTTAAATACCCTAGATGAGAGACCCGCTAAATGAGATAACAAGATGCAAGGAAATCATGAAAATATTAAGAACATGGTTGTTGAGACTCAAACACATATGGGGAGTATTTTCTCACATTTGGAGACCACACATACTGAATCTTAGAATCATGATCATTTATTACTCCAAGATCATCATCATCAAGGCTTCAAGTTGACACCAAGGAACTATTTCATTACAAAGATTGATATGAAGAAGTTTGATGGTAAAGATCCTATAACATGGATATTCCAGATGGAGCAATTCTTTGATTTACACCAAGTATTGACCTTTCAAAAGGTAACTATTACATCCTTGTATTTAGAAAATGACTAATTTGTATGGTATCAATGGCATTGTAAATGAAAAAATGATTCTATTGTCTCTTGGTCCATTTTTACGGAAGAATTGATAGCACATTATGGGGATATTAAGAACAATACATTCTTTAGTCAATTGATAAATCTTTGGAAAAAAGGTCCAATAGAAAAGCACATTCAACAATTCCAAAAACTGAGTCTCGGGGTAAAGGACATTATAGAGGACAAACTATTAGATCTCTTTATGGGAACTTTAAAGGAAAGCATTCAACATGAAGTGTGTCTGTTTGAACCTAAATCCCTAGATCATGCTTTCAACCTGGCAAGAAAATTTGAAAGTAAAAATATGGCTACTAGGAGAGTGGTCACTAATAGCTAAAAATAGCATCATGCTCCTTCTCCTAACCTCACTCAACCAAAAAGGTTGACACCTCAGAACATGGATGAAATAAGAGAAAAGGGAACATGTTTCAATTGTGACAACAAGTACAGTAAGGGGCATGATTGTGGTGAGAATAAATTAGTCTACATAGACTGTGAAGAGGAAGAAGAGAAAGAATTAGAACCATCACATGATCTATATCTAGAAGAAACTACTCCAACAATATCTTGTCATGCATTGGCCGACATCAGTACTCCAAAAACCCTCCAGATAGAAGGATATATCAAAACTAAAAAGGTAACAATGTTGATTGATTCTGGTGGTACCCATAACTTCATCAATTACAAATTAACAAAGTCTCTCAATTGCTTTGTATTTCCAGCACGAGATTTTCAAGTAATGATTGTAGATGGAGGTACCATAAATTGTTCAGGGAAGTGCCATAATCTTAAGCTCAATATGGGGGAGTATTTATTAGAGAGTTCTATGATTTCTATCCAAAAGGGTGGTGTTGATGTTGTATTAGGGGTCTAATGGTTACAATCATTGGGAACAATAAAACTTAATTTTCAAGTTCTTTTCATGAGATTTTTATCATAAGGAAAGGAAATTGAGCTTATAGGTATCCAAGGGAAACCCTCTAAAGTGATAAGCTATAATATCATGACAAAGTTATTAAGAAAAGGACACAATGGTGTAATTGCACAATTTTTCTCACTAGATGTTCAAACATCTATATCCTTTGCTCCAATGGATCTCCAATAATTATCAACAACCATTCCAAGGTATTTGGAGAGATGCCTAAGGGTCTTCCACCTGCTCGAGATCATGACCATCCTATTCATTTGAAACCAAGAAATGTACCACCTAACATTAGGCCTTACAAGTATCCAGAATGAGATTGAGCGTATGATCCAAGAAATGTTAGAGGCCAACATCATTCAACCTAACCAAAGTTCTTTCTCTTCACCAATAGTGATGGTTACAAAAAAAGATGGTTCATGGCATGTGTGTCCAGATTACAAACAACTCAACAAATGACCATCAAAGATAAGTTTCCTATTCCTATCATTGATGAATTATTAGATGAATTGCATGGAGCAATTTTCTTTACTAAGTTGGATCTTCGTTTGGGATATCATCAAACCATAATGAGGCAAGAAGACATTGCCAAAACATCCTTTAGAACACATGAAGGTCATTATGAGTTTTTGGTTATGCCATTTGGACTTACTAATGCACTTTCACTATTTCCAATCTTGATGAATTCTATTTTCAAACCCTTATACAATTTGTGTTAGTATTTTTTGATGACATACTAATCTACAGTAAATCTCGGGAAGAGTATGTACAAGTATTGGAAGAGCAACAACTTTATTCAAATCCTTCCAAGTGTGCCTTTGGGGTTCAATAAGTGGAATATTTGGTTCATATTGTATCTCATAAATGTGTAAAAGTGGACCCTAACAAAATTATGTCTATGAGGGAATGTCTAATTCCCAAAACCTTGAAGAAACTTAGAGGATTCTTACGATTGACGGGTTAAAACTGCAAATTTTTCAAGAACTATGGTCAAATAACAACACCTCTAATAATATTATTAAAGAAGGAAGCATTTTCTCAGACTTAAAAAACAACCAACTTAAAGGAAAAAACTTGCACAAACACATTTATGAAAAATAAATGTCGGCCATACTACATGTAGTTAAGAAATTACACCCTTACCTAATAGGAAGACACTTCAAAGTAAAAAGAGATCAAGATAGTTTGAAGTACTTCTTGGAGAAATGATTATCTTCAGAAGAGCAACAAAAATGGGTTACAAAGATGCTAGGTTATGACTTTGAAATTATCTACAAGAAAGGGAAACATAATATTGTGGCAGATGCATTTGCAAGGAAAGAAGAAGAAACAAAGGATTCACTATGTGCTATTTCTATTTCACAATCTGATTGGATGGAAGAAGCAAAGATAGAATGGAATAAAGATCAAGAGGTGTGCAAGATAATTCAACAACTACAAGAGGACCCCAGTGCATTAGATAAATATGTATGGAAGAATTATTTGCTATAGTATCACGATTTCCTATATTTATGTAAGAAATCCCAACTCAAATATAAGGTCCTTCTAGAATTGCACACTTCTCCTATAAGAGGACATTCATTGTTATTGAAAACTTACCATAAGATCAAGAAAGTTTTTTTATGGGAAGGTCTTAAAACTTATGTTCAAATATTATTATTATTTTTTTCTCTGAATGTGTGGCTTGACAATAGAATAAGGGAGAGACAATCAAGGCACTATGTCTCCTACAACCGTTAGCTATACCAAGTCAACGTTGGAAAGAAGTTTCAATGGATTTTATTACAGGTTTACCCAAATCTGAAGGAAAGACTGTTATCATGGTAGTAGTGGATTGACTGACAAAGTATTCCCATCCCCCCCTCACACCTTTCTCATCCTTTTAAAGCAATTACATTAGCCATAACATTCATGGAAATAGTTCAAAATCTACATGGAGTCCCCAAGATTATTGTAAGTGTCAGAGATCCAATTTTCACTGGAAATTTTTGGACTAAATTGTTTTCTTGTTTGGGTATTCAATTGGCTCAGAACTCATCTTACCATCCTCAATCCAATGGACAAACTAATATTGCGAATAAATGTCTAGAAGGATATTTTTGTTGCTTTGCATTTGATTAACAGACACAATGGATAAAGTGTTTTCCCTTGGAAAAATGGTGGCACAACACATCCTTTCATACTTCATAAAAAAATGTCCCCATTTCTGGCACTTTATGGATATCATCCTCCATCCATCACATCGCTCTTGAAATGGTCTGCAAAGGTTCAAGCAATGGAGGACCACATTGGGAACCAATAAGAGGTTCTCAAACTATTAAAGGACAACTTGGTTATGGCACAAAATAGGATGAAACAACAAACATATCAACATTGCAGTGAAAGAGAATTGAAGAGGGGGATTGGGTATTTTTTATGCTACAACCATATAAATAAATGTCCCTCAAGCAACAAAAGTAGGAAAATAAAATAACACCCAAATATTATGCCCCCTATAAGGTGTTGTAGAGGATTGGAAGCACAACTTACAAATTTGAGTTGCCTCCATCTTCACGTGTACATCTAGTCTTCCATGTTTCTTGCTTAAATAAGGTAATCCGTAACAAAATCCCAGTCCAAACTATTTTACCAAATATCGATGAAGAAGGGAAAATCATACTAGAACCAGAAACAATCCTTGAAACAAGGATTAAGCAATTGCAAAATCAAACATTTACTGAGTACCTCGTCAAATGGAAGAACCTACCAGTGGAAGAGACGACATGGGAAGATCAGTTCCTCATGCAGAAATACTCGTGGTTAGTCAAGTGTTGAGGACAACACTTGTTTTAAGGGAAGGGGCATGTTAAGCCCTAGAAAAAGATCCATGTTAAGCATAAAACCCTTTATTAAGCCCTATATATTGATTTATTACATTTCTAGTGTTATATTAGTAGGTCAGCTAGAACCTTTCATTATATTTGTACCTTTTTTCTTACACACACACACACACACCAAGGATACCTGGTCTTATGATTATCTTATCTCATCTTGTACATTGAATATATTGTAAAATGAGGTTTCCCCCTCGAAGTGGACCATTATTTATTAACTTTTTATCATTCTTAAGGCATGGATTCATAATAGGATTATCTTATATCATCTTGTACATTGAATATATTGTAAAAGGAGGTTTCCCCCTCGAAGTGGATTGTTATTTGTTAACTTTTTATCATTCTTAAGGCACTGGTTCATAACAGTGCAAGCCCTTGATTGGGTCATAATTATTTTGGATGCTTCATTAGGGGTCCATGACGATCCAAATCCGTTTGGGTTTGCTATTTATAAGGTTAAATGAGTCAAATCCTTCTTAATGTTTCCTGGTTTCAAGATGCTAAGTGAACGACAAATTTATGGGTAGTGCCATGCCTTTGTATCACGATACTTAGAACAAAGATCCTATTTTTGGGGAATTTCCTATAGTATGACCTCACAAATTTATAGTATGAGGTCAAATTGCACAGTTTGAGTTTTCTATAAAGGTCGTGTTCTCTAACAATTAGTCTAATTCTCACCTATATGCCTTAGGATTGTTCCCTTGCTTATTTATACCAATCAATTTCTCTCTTGGATATTTTCTCAAATATTCTACCTTGAAACCCTTTCTTGCAAGTACACACTTGAAATGGCATTAAATATTGATTAGGCTTTCTAACTCCTCTTCTATGCTCTTGTGCTGCTTATGGTTGTCTTCTCCAAATTCTCAATAGGGATCTCTTGCCATTAGTTTGACACGAACCTTGAAGGCATGTTGTTTGGTCCTAAGGCATCTTCACTGGATTTGCTTCTTCTCATATCCTGAATGATTCAACCTTACAACCTCAAGGGAGGTTCCATCACAACTAGGGCAAGGGAGGTATTAACCCTTTTGAGGGTGCTCTAGTCATCATTTAACACTTCATTGTTATATTATTTATAGTAGATTTGATGTTATGCATTGGCTTTGTCCCGTCTCATACTTGAATGTTTCAACCTTATAACGTCAAGGGAGGTTCCATCACAACTAGGACAAGGGAGGTATTAATCCTTTTGAGTACACTCTAGTCACCATTCAACACTTCATTATTATATTATTTTATGGTAGATCTAGTGAACTATATATTAAACACTATTGCATCCCATTAGAGATCAAGTAAAAGTCAAATTTGTAGGGAGGAGTATGTTTATGAGGTAGAAATATTGAGTCTCTTAGAGGCTTATTCTAACTCTCATCTTTAGCCCAAGAAGCTTCAACACCTAGTACATCCTTTAAAAAATAAATCCTTTTGATATATATATATATATATACTCTAATTATTAAAAAAATCAAAATCAAATTTTTTATAAATGATGATCATCTAATTAATAATAATAATAATCTAATTTTAAGGTCATGACCAAGCTAGACACCAAATTGGTGTATGAGACCCCATTGTCCGTGGGACAATGGACCCCCTCCGCGTAGTGATTTTACTGCTAAAGTCTATGAAGGTATACATACCCTACCCCCCTCTAGATTTGAACCTGTGACCTCTTAAGAGGAAACACATATTCTTAACCATTAGGCCCAATCTTAAATCACATTACTCAAAACACACTTAACATGTAACATGCAACTTATTGGTAGGTGATAACTATTTCTATCTCATGTTTTTAATGTTTTTAAAAGACAAAAAATATCTGTGTTCGATATTAATCACATGAAATGTAATAACAAAGTTAAAAGCTAATTAATGAATATTTATTGATGGGAAGTTTTTTTGAAATGATATAAAATGTTGGAGGATTTATTTAGTTAATTTTTTAATGTACTTTAATAAAGTTGTTATTATTTATATTTTAAATAACACGTGATTTGAAATGTATTATGGATTTAAAAGTTTTGCTAATCTCAAGAGTGCGAGATGCAGATTTTCATTTTGATGTGATGGTATTTTGGTTCATTTTTATATATACTTATTTACTATGATGTATTACAAATTATTTCTATAATATTTATCCTAATATTTATGTGATAATTTTTTTTTATAAAATAATAAAGAGAGTATCAAATCTTTTTATGATAGTATCTATTTTTATGGTTTTGTGAATTGTCTTTGTTGTTGTTGACGACGATGATGATGATAAACGTCCACTAAGACCAATTGGTCAATCAGACCTTAATAAAGTAAGAGATTACTTCATTTTCTTTAAAATTGTATTTCTATGTTAAAATAGCATTAAGAGAAGTGTTCCAAGATTACCATAGTTTTGATGACTTAGGAGATCAGGGGGGTCAGTAATGTGACAAACATATTTAAATTGGGATCTAATATGGGTATAGGTAGGATAATCCAAGAGGAAGTTTTTTTTTTTTTTAGTTTTATTCGGGGATGTTTTAGATAGCAAAATTTTGGGAAGACCCAGAAAAGCTAGCAAAGAACAAGTAGTGAAAATTGCAGGTTCTAGTTTGTTATATTTTCGGAGATATTTCCTATGGAAGTCAGGGTTTGTGACTAGTCCTGAAATTATTCTCAAACAAGTTATCTTTTTATTTTTGCTATAAAAACATTTCGATGAAGTTTCAAACTCTAAATTTTTCAGAATCATGTGGAGACATAGTAAATTATAGGTGTAATTATTTATTTATTTATTTTTCCAGATTTTGAATCAGTATAGTTTGTGAGATATATCTTGTGGAAGTTGGGGTTGTTTACCAATCTTGAAATTACTATTAAACAAGACATTTTGGTATTTTTCCTTTAAATTTTTATCAGGGAAGGTTCATATTGTGAAAATTTCAGGAGTTTAAGAAATCATATCAGAGTACTACATGGTGAAATTTCATATTCAAAAGGGTTTAAAGTTTAGATATATGTCAACATAAAGGTCAGTATGGAAAATAATATGAATGAAGATTGGGAACTATGGAAAAGAAGATGGAAGAATTGAAAAAGTATGAAAAAGTACATGTATGAAGTGTTCTTAAATACCCTAGATGAGAGACCCGCTAAATGAGATAACAAGATGCAAGGAAATCATGAAAATAAGAAGAACATGGTTGTTGAGATTCAATCACATATGGGGAGTATTTTCTCACATTTGGAGAGAACACATACTGAATCTTAGAATCATGATCATTCATTACTCCAAGATCATCATCATCAAGGCTTCAAGTCGGCACCAAGGAACTACTTCACTACAAATATTGATATGAAGAAGTTTGATGGTAAATATCCTATAACATGGATATTCCAGATGGAGGAATTCTTTGATTTACACCAAGTGTTGACCTTTCAAAATGTAACTATTGCATCCTTGTATTTAGAGAATGACTAATTTGTATGGTATTAATGGCATTGTAAATGAAAAAAGGATTCTATTTTCTCTTGGTCCATTTTTACAGAATAATTGATAACACATTATGGGGATATTAAGAACAATACATTCTTTAGTCAATTGATAAATCTTTGGAAAAAAGGTCCAATAGAAAAGCACATTCAACAATTCGAAAAACTGAGTCTCGGGGTAAAGGACATTATAGAGGACAAACTATTAGATCTCTTTATGAGAACTTTAAAGGAAAACATTCAACATGAAGTGTGTATGTTTGAACCTAAATCCCTAGATCATGCTTTCAACCTAGCAAGAAAAGTTGAAAGTAAAAATATGGCTACTAGAAGAGTGGTCACTAATATCTACAAAGAGCATCATGATCCTTCTCCTAACCTCACTCAACCAAAAGGGTTGACACCTTAGAAAATGGATGAAATAAGAGAAAAGGGAACATGTTTCAATTGTGACAACAAGTACAGTAAGGGGCATGATTGCAGTGAGAATAAATTATTCTACATAGACCGTGAAGAGGAAGAAGATCAATAATTAGAACCATCACAAGATCTAGATCTAGAAGAAACTACTCCAACAATATCTTGTCATGCATTGGATGACATCGATACTCCACAAACCCTCCAGATAGAAGGATATATCAAAAATAAAAAGGTAACAATGTTGATTGATTATGGTGGTACCCATAACTTCATCAATTACAAATTAGCAAAATCTCTCAATTCCTTTGTATTTCCAGCACCAGAGTTTCAAATAATGATTGTAGATGGAGGTATCATAAATTGTTCAGGGAAGTGATACAATATTAAGCTCAATGTGGGGGAGTATTTATTAGATAGTCCCATGATTTCCATCCAAATGGGTGGTGTTGATGTTGTATTATGGATCTAATGGTTACAATCATTGGGAAATATAAACCTTAATTTTCAAGTTCTTTTCATGAGATTTTTCTTAGAAGGAAAGGAAATTAAGCTTATAAGTATCCAAGGGAAACCCTCTAAAGTGATAAGCTATAATATCATGACAAAATTACTAAAAAAAGGACACAACAGTGTAATTGCACAATTGTTCTCACTAGATGTTCGAACATCTATATCCTTTTCTCCAATGGATCTCTAATAATTATCAACAACCATTCCAAGGTATTTGGAGAGATGCCTAAGGGCCTTCTACCTGCTTGAGATCATGACCATCCTATTCATTTGAAACCAAGAAATGTACCACCTAACATTAGGCCTTACAAGTATCCAAAATGAGATTAAGCGTATGATCCAAGAAATGTTAGAGGCCAACATCATTCAACCTTGCCAAATTTTTTTCTCTTTATCAATAGTGATGGTTACAAAAAAAAGATGGTTCATGGCCTGTGTGTCTAGATTATAGACAACTCAACAAATGACCATCAAAGATACATTTCCTATTCTTATCATTGATGAATTATTAGATGAATTTCATGGAGCATTTTTCTTTACTAAGTTGGATCTTCGTTTGGGATATCATCAAATCATAATGAGGCAAGAAGACATTCCCAAAACATCCTTTAGAACACATGAAGGTCATTATGAGTTTTTGGTTATGCCATTTGGACTTACTAATGCACCTTCACTATTTCAAAGCTTGATGAATTCTATTTTCAAACCCTTATAAAATTTGTGTTAGTATTTTTTGATGACATACTAATCTACATTAAATATCGAGAAGAGTATGTACAATTATTGGAAGAGCAACAACTTTATGCAAATCCTTCCAAGTGTGCCTTTGGGGTTAAATAAGTGGAATATTTGGTTCATATTGTATCTAATAAAGGTGTAAAAGGGGACCCTAACAAAATTAAATCTATGAGGGAATGACCAATTCCCAAAACCTTGAAGAAACTTAGAGGACTCTTACGATTGATAGGTTATTACCACAAGTTTGTCAAGAACTATGGTCAAATAGAAACATATCTAATAACATTGTTAAAGAATGAAGCATTTTCTTGGACTCAAAAAACAACCAAATCTTTTGAAAAAATTAAGGAGCTTGTGTACAACTTCTGACTTGGCCACTCTTGACTTCACAAAAACATTTATTGTAGAGTGTATTGCGTTATGCCATGGCATTGGTGTAGTTTTAATGCAAGAAGGAAGGTCCATTGCCTTTGAAAGCAACCAACTTAAAGTAAAAAATTTACACAAACCCATTTATGAAAAAGAAATGTTGGCCATAGTACATGTAGTTAAGAAATGATGCCCTTACCTAAAAGGAAGACACTTTAAAGTAAAAACATATCAAGATAGTTTGAATTAATTCTTGGAGCAATGATTCTCTTCAGAAGAGTGACAAAAATGGGTTACAAAGATGCTAGGTTATGACTTTGAAATTATCTACAAGAAAGGAAAACATAATATTGTGGTAGATACATTTTCAAGGAAAGAAGAAGAAACAAAAGATTCACTATGTGCTATTTGTTGGATTACTGAGAGGGGGCGTGGATCAGTAATAGCGTAATTACAATCCTTTTTCTTCAAATGTTATATCAATGTAGAATTATTATCCAATAATGAGCAATAAGAAATAAACAATCACACACATATACAGTACACTAGTGTTTTACGTGGAAACCCAAATCGGAAAAAAACCACGGAATGTTTTTTCTTATATGTCTTGAAGAATTACATTCATTGGAAGCACCAACTTGCTTTGTTTTCCAGTTGCAACTGGAAAGAGGATCCAACCCCCTAGTTTCTCAGGCTACAACCTGAGGGAAGCTCCAATCCCCAATTCTTTGGCTACAACTAGAAGGAGGCTACAACCCCCTATGTTCTCCGGCTACAACCACCTTTCCTTGCCCCGTCCAACTGCCCTGAAGTAGAAGTAGAATGATGGAACCACTGTCAACCTGTCACTATGAGATATACTACTGTACAACTGTATCAACCTGTACCACTGCCCTATATCCAATCTATACAACTTCCCTGTAATCAAACCGTACCTGCACTGAACATGTATCTACAAAAATATAATAGATACGCGACCTATAGTGATGCAGCCCGCGTATGTACATGCCCTATCTATTATGCAACCCACGTATGCCTTCTGAAACCAGGGTTTCCTTTCACTTGAAAACTTTTGACCCTCTATAACTTCTTTCACATAGATCTGTAACTTGTCACTGTATCCAGACTGTAACTGTACCCTGTGCATGCATCCTCATACATAACCTCTACTCAAGGAAATTATGTCTCTTTCTAGTCATGTGCCATATATGTATGTGTAATCATGAACAAGTACAATATCCATCATGTGATCTTAGTCATCAACCCCTTTCTGATATTCAATTTCTCAATACATCAATAAATACAAGATCTCAACCATGTACCATAAAATCTCTTAGCCATATGCCAAGAAATACAAGATGTGCCTCAACAAGAAGTATCAATGATAAATATACCAACATCGTATTTCTGTAGATCTGTCTTATATAGAATATCCCATGTAGCCACTAGTCTCTCTAGGGAGAATCCTCAAATCTCCATTGCCATTCCTCATGCATACATCAAAATCCAACTATTCATAGAAATAAGACATACCTTTTGAACCAATGGATGGATCTGATGTATCTGAGCACTCTAGACCTTCCTGGGAGCTTGATCTCAGAATATAGAACCTCTGCACCTTCATCTTCTCAAGTTTCATGGCTTTATCAACATATACTCACCCTATACACAGTCAGCCCGCGTACATACTCACCCTATACACAACCAACCTGTGTATACCTTCAATGTATATGCACCCTATACATAGACAACCCGCGTATGCATCATAAAATGAGGTTTTCTGTAAATCCGAGAATTTCGTCGTCAACCCTTCATGCTACCTCAGACGTTCACTATTTCAGATGTATCCACAAGTATTTACAAGAAGCTTTACACAAGAAAATAGATATACAAAATGTATAAGTGTGTTCTTAATGAGTGAGCTTTGCCTCTTATTTATATCTTCATGTAGCATTACACTTTCCTTATTTTAGGGCTTCTTCATTTAAAATAAATTCTTTTGCAAAGCACTTTGACCCTTGGGGGCTTCTATAAGACTCATGAGGGGTTCTCCAACTTCATATGGTCATAACTCTCTAACCGTGAGGAATTATGTGATGTTCCACATACCACCGGAAACAACATGACAAACACTATCCATCTAGGATATTTTCTTTGACAATTTCACTGTCCTTCAACTCATTATTCCAAATTTAAGCATGGGTTCTCTTACTCCACAAAGCGTCTTCCTGTGAAGGATTTCACCATAAGGGGACCACTTTGGAGTTCATCCATATTTACTTCTTATCAACCATGACGAGACAATAATGAGTCATCTTTACATCAAACAATCTAGGGTCCATTACGCAAACCTTTGTGTTGCAGAACTTTCTTCAAGGGTTGACATCAATGAAAACCAACCTTAATCAACAATCTCCCCCTTTGGCATTGATGGAAACACTCTGATGCAATATTGAAATCATATCACTCATGCTACCCCTAGAACCATGCCTCTGTCCTCTGCATATGATAAATCTGCTCCCCCTGGAACCATGCCTCTGTCCTCTGTATCTGATAAATCTGCTCCCCCTGGAACCATGCCTCTGTCCTCTACATCTGATAAATCTCTCCCCCTTTGTCATCAATGGCAAAGGTATCTTTCCATTCGGGGCTACTCCCCCCGACTGAACTGTCCTCATATGGTGCTTCCTCGTATAAATCTAAGACATATAAGATAAGCATTCAAAAATTATTCATTTTGGATTAGAAATAACTCCAAGTCTTTGGCGAAGATATTCAAAAGATTCCCGTGGAAGTGGTTTTGTAAAGATATCTGCCACTTGTTTTTTTGTGCCCACATACTCAACTCTGATATTCTTTTCTGCAACTTGCTCCCGTAGAAAATGATACTTGATTGGAATGTGCTTCGTCTTGGAGTGCATCACCGGGTTTTTCAAGATACTGATGGTGCTTGTATTATCACAATAGATTGGAATGGGCTCATCATACTCAAATTGTATATTTGTCAGATTTTGTTTCATCCAAAGAACCTGTGTACAACATGATGCTGCTGCAATATACTCTGCCTCGGCTGTAGATAAAGATACTGATGATTGTTTCTTTCTTAGCCATGATACTAAACACTCACCCAAGTAGAACGATGCTCCACTAGTGCTTCATTGGTCATCAATACAACCTGCCCAATATTCATCTGTGTAGGCAATAAGTGATATATCCTTTCCTTTTGGATACCATAATCCAAACTCTTCCGTTCCTTTGTTATATCTGAAAATCCTCTTTATTGCTAATACATGTGATTCCTTTGGTGCTGCTTGAAATCGTGCCACCTGTCCAACTGCCTGCATTACATCTAGTCTGGATGCTATCACATATAGTAGGCTTCCAATCATTGACCTGTATTGCCTCTGATCTGTAGACTTTGAATCATCATCTTTGCTCAACTTGCAACTGGTTTTCATGGGAGTGAGAACTGGTTTGCAATCTTCCATTCCGAACTTCTTTAGCATTTCTCTGATATACTTGGTTTGAGAAATAGAAATTCCTTTGTTGCTTTGACGTATCTGAAGTCCCAGAAAGAAGGATAGTTCTCCAAGTAATGTCATTTCAAATTCATTTTGCATATCTTTTGCAAATTTTTGGCTTAACCTGTCATCATCACTACCAAAAATAGTATCATCAACATAAACTTCAATTAATAAAATATTACCTTGACTTACCTTG
>ML814524.1:77740-102904 GCA_009831015.1 Picea engelmannii | reverse complement strand
AACACTTCATTATTATAGTATTTTATGGTAGATCTAGTGTTATATATTAAACACTATTGCATTGCATTAAAGATAAAGTAAAAGTCAAATTTGTAGGGAGATTGAGCTGGACGTGGAGTATGTTTATGAGGTGGAAATATTAAGTCTCTTAGAGGCTTATTCTAACTCTCATATTTAGCCCAAGAAGCTTCAACACCTAGTACATCCTTTAAAAAAATAAATCCTTTCGATAATATATATATATATATATATATATATATATATATATATATATATATATATATATATATATATATATATATATATATATATATATATATATATATATNATATACTCTAATTATTAAAAAAATCAAAATTAATTTTTTTATAAATGATGATCATCTAATTATTAATAATAATAATCTAATTTTAAGGTCATGACGAAGCTAGACACCAAATTGGTGTATGAGACCACATTGTTTGTGGGACAAGGGACCCCCTCTACGTAGTGATTTTATTGCTAAAGTCTACGAAGGTATACATACCCTACCCCCTCTGGATTTGAACTTGTGACCTCTTAGGAGGAAACACATGTTCTTAACCACTAAGCCCAACTTAAATCACATTACTCAAAACACATTTAACATGTAACATGCAACTTATTTGTAGGTGATAACTATTTCTATCTCATGTTTTTAAAATAAAATTATTTGTGTTCGATATTAATTACATGAAATGTAATAACAAAGTTAAAAGCTAATTAATGAATATTTATTGATGGGAAGGTTTGTTGAAATGATATAAAATGTTGGAGGATTTATTTAGTTAATTTTTTTAATGTACTTTATGTAGAAATTTCAATACAAATTAAGTATTTCCTGCGATTCTCCTGATATAACAATTATATGCCACTGTTAAATACATAATCGCTTCTACTATTATTCTTGCGTAAAATTAAACCACGATCACAACCACAATCACAAAGTGAAATATCAAGAACACATAACGCAAAAGTTTTTACCGGGAAAGCATAAAGCTAAAAACCCCACTATCATATATTATGTATATCATGAATCATGAAATAATCTCATACAAAACTCTAATCCAAGAGATCTCAGTACAATACAATCATCTCACACTCTCATACACAAATCAACAAATACATGTGCCAATTCCTGTGTCCAGACAACTTGCCTCCTCTGCACAAATCCTTGCAATTAGAATTCTCACAACTGAATTGTTAATTGCCTAGTTTGCACATGCTCATAAGCATATCCACTGCATGTGTGATTAAATCACAACTGATAGCCAAACTGTCCCTTTCACCTGTTATCTCAACTGTCTCTCCATTGGATCTGACATGCATATAGTTAACCATGGTGAATCTTCAGTTGCATGTGAGTTCACTGATTTACTGAACTGTCACTAGTGCATGTTAAGTTACAACTAGTACAACTGATCTTAACTCACTTAACTACACTTATAATTCTGTTACAAATCCAACTCACTCAATTATGAATGAAATAATAGATTAATATTTATTGTCCAATTTATTTAAGGGAAAAGTAATTAGACACATGTTTCTTGTTGAATTTTCAACACTCCCTCTCAACAAAAAAAGGATTATCCTTCACCCCAATCCTGTCTCTATGATATTCGAATTTGCTCCTGGTGAGTGCCTTCGTCAGAATGTCTGCATCCTGATCTTCCGTAGGAATTTATTGAAGCAAAATGATCTTCCGCTGCATACAATCTTTGAGATGATGATACTAGATATCTATATGCTTAGATTTGTCATGAAACACATGATTAATCGAGAGTTTAATGCAACTCTGATTATCACAATAAATCACTGTTGGATCTAAATGAGAACCAAACAAACCAACCAAGATCTTTCTCATCTAGATAGCCTCACATGCAGCTTGACTCGCTGCCATGTATTTCACTTCCGCTGAACTGAGTGCCATGGATCTTTGTTTCCTGTTGTACCAAGAAATAGCTGTAGATCCGATACTAAAGATCCCCCCTGATGTGCTCTTTCTGTCCGTTGGGATGCCTGCCCAATCTACATCCATGAAGCCATGCAACTTCACCTCATCCGTCTGTCTGTACCATAATCCATACTCAGATGTGCCCTTCAGATATCTTAGAACATGTTTACCCACCTTCCAAAAGAGTTTGGTAGGCTTAACCATCGCTTGACTTAGCTGGTTAACCGCATAGCAAATGTTCGGTCTCGTGTTCACTAAATACATTAGAGAACCTACTAACTGTTGATAGACAATAACATCCACTACCTCTCAGGAAGTAACATCCTCTTTCCTCCAATTTCCTGGAAGAGGAGTATCCATGGGTTTGCGGCCCTCCATGTGAAACTTACCCAGTATCTCTCTTGCATACTTTCCTTGAGACACAAAAAGTTCACCATCTCGCTGCCATATTTCCAAACCAAGGAAATAATGAAGAAGGCCCAAATCCTTCATCTCGAACTCCTTTGCAAGGTCATCCTTGCATGAGTGTATCAGTTGCTCATCACCAGTCAGTATTAAATCTTCAATTTGGTATAGGTTTGCATCCGCTTCACTTTTGGTGAAGCCCAATCCAATGAAATAACTGTCTATCCGAGTGTACCAAGCACATGGTGCTTGCTTCAGCCCATACAATGCTCTTTTGAGTCTGCACAGATGTGACTCTCTGTCAAAGGTCTCAAAACCTTCTGGCTGTTCAATGTACACTTCTTCCTCAATGATCCCATTGAGGAACACAGTTTTTACATCCATCTGATGAATGCACCAACCCATCCGCGTTGAGAGTGCAAGGATGGATATTATGGAAGAGTACCTTGCGATAGGTGAAAAGGTCTCATCATAATCTATCCCCTCGATCTGTGAGAATCCCAGGGCCACAAACTTGGCCTTGTATTTCTCCACAGTCCCATCAACAACTTGCTTTACCTTGTAGATCCATCTCGAACCTACCACTGATTTGTCGACCGGTCTTGGGACAATTTACCATGCACTATTTTTGACAATGGAGTCATACTCCTCTACCATAACATCAACCCAAGTGGGGTCCTGCACTGCTTCCTGAAAGGAAGATGGTTCAGTCACAATACATTTTCTCATGAGAGCCATGTATCCAGCAAATCGATCAGGAGACTGTCTCTGTCTGCGCTGTGAAGTAGGGGCTCCTACATTCTGTGCAACATCTAGTCTCAATCTGTCAGCTTCTGTGGTGCACTTTCTGCCATTTCTGATGGATGGATCTACTTGAGTGGTTTCCTCCACTCCATGAACCTCCTCATGTGGCTGGTCCACATCTTGAGACTCATGCTTGGGAACCAACAATTCCTCTTCTGCATGCAAGTCTAGCTCCCTCTCAAGCAACAACCGCATGGATT
The DNA here is from genome assembly GCA_009831015.1 of Picea engelmannii. NCBI lineage: Eukaryota > Viridiplantae > Streptophyta > Pinopsida > Pinales > Pinaceae > Picea > Picea engelmannii. Next base: position 99,522 of record ML814524.1, on the reverse strand, counting down.
TCCCCTCATCGAATTTTATATCCCGTTGCATAACAGTCATCTTACTATTCGACAAATACACACGATAATTATGGGGTGTTTCTGTGTACCCCACAAATATCCCAACTTCAACAGTCGGTTCTAGCTTCTTCATGGAATCCTTGGTCACATACACATAAACAGATGAGCCAAAATTTTTAAAATGAGAAACATCAGGTTTCTTACCAGCAAAAGCTTCTTCAGGTGTACTCATGCCAAGTATTCTATGAGGACAACGGTTCTACACATAAACCGCAGTATTGCATGCTTCTGCCCACAAATGAATTGGTAGGCCCTGATCATGCAACATCGCTCGTGCTGCACCCATGATCGTTCTGTTCTTTCTCTCCACGACCCCATTTTGCTGCGGGTTATGAGGCACTATGAGTTCTCTTTGAATTCCTTCACTGCTGCAGAAGTCTTTGAATTCATTAGAGATGTATTCTCCACCATTATCGCTCCTTAGAGCCTTCAATTTCTTCCCCGACTCTTTCTCCACCAATGATTTAAACTCACAGAACTTTGAGAATGTTTGATCCTTCTTCTGCATGAAGAATATCCAACATTTACGAGAAAATTCATCAACAAAAATAACATAATACCTATGTTTTGTTGTTGAAGCAACCGAGAATGGTCCACACACGTCCGTGTGAATTCTCTCCAGGATCACCAAAGCACGGTTCTCCTTTTCATGAAAGGTGGACTTTACATAATTCCCCAGGGTGCACCCCTTGCACTGATCTAACCGAGCAAGTGTTCCCCTTGGAAGTCCAGTAGATATTTGTTGCATGATCTTCAAGGCTCCATGATGAATATGGCCCAATTGCCTGTGCCATAATTTGCTTTCATCCCGGCTCACCACTTTTTCTGCCTTGCCTATCATGGCACTACAGCCATCTACCTCCAGCATGTAGAGATTCTTAACTCAAATCCCTATCTTCTTGATTTGACCCGTTGCTTTATGTCACATGTAGGATTTTCCACTGCTAAAAACAACATCATAGCCTCTGTCCTCCAACATTGCAACTGAGACCAAATTTTTCTTTAGACCTGGAACATGCATAACATTTTTCAATTGAAATGGTTTACCTGACTCCCTTTGAAAGGTAATGGTACCAATACCAGTTGCACTGTATCATCCATCGTCGCCCATCTCTATATGCATTCTGATATCTTTCTCCTCCAAGTCAGTGAAAGACTCTTTATCTCCCGTCATGTGGAAGGAAGTGCCACTATCCAAATACCACACCGATCCCGATGCACTTGAAGCCATGCATGTGATCAAAGTGAAGTCAAGTTCAAATTGCGAGACAAGAGCCTCACCAGTTGTATCTCCAACAACCGTCTTGTTCTTCCTCTTCCGTGGACAGTTAGTAGCGAGATGCCCATGTTTGTGATAGTGAAAACACTTCACTTTGGACAAATCCATCTTCTTGACTTTAGACTCAGATTTTGGATGGAATTTCTTCCCTTTCCCTTTACTTGCCTTGGAAGTTAAAGCACAATCCTCTTCATCATCACGCTTTGATGAAGATCCATCTCTGGTGTTCCACCTAAACTCCTCTTGCACTAGATCCGACCATAGTTGTTCCTAATCCGACAATTTTTCCCTTCCATTGACAGAGTCTTGATAACTGTGCCAACTCTTGGGAAGTCCTAGGAGATCCAAGCTCACCAAATCATCAGCAGGGACTGTTATTCCCACACTTCCAAGCTCATCCCAACATTGGACAAACTTCATGAGATATTTTGGAATGGTGTCGCCCTTCTCCATCTTGATCTTCCTGAGTTTATATTTGAGCGCCAATTTCCTATGGTCGCTACTGTTTTGGAACAGATCCGTCAAAACCTTCCACATTGCATGTGGTGTGGTTTTCCCATGGAGACTTGAGACAATGTGGTCTCGTACTCCCTCCAACAGAATCGTCCTCGCCTTTGCCACTTTCTTTTGCCATGCATCAAGATTTGCAGTGTCTGTCACATCCATCTTAGGAACATCTTTGTCAATGTAATCCTTCAAGCCATTGTCTTCGAGTACTGCCTCCATCTTGTCCTTCCAAGCAATGTAGTTAGAGCCGCTCGAAGAGTGCATACTCCAACCTCAATCCATTGAAAGACATTTCGATCTTGAATCAACTGTCGCACCAAGAAAATCTTGCAAATTCGAATGTTATCCAACCACAAAACTCAACTGCTGCAATCCCTCTTTCCCTGGGAGGTTTGCACCCCACCTGTGAGTAGCCCGAGGGAAGTTCACACACTGCCTCTGTATAGCCTACGAACTTGACTGGGAGGTTCACACTGTAATACATTGTAGGGTGAGGGAAGTTCACACCTCTCCCTTGATCAGCCTACGAGAATGCTCAGGAAAGTTCGCACCTCTCCTTTGACTAGGGTGCGAGAATTTTTGCTTTGAGAACTGTGCGTAGTCTATAGTACTAAAGTTCACACCCTGCTAGAGACGGGACCTGCGAAAATAAAATTATGTTCGCACCTCACTTTCTTAGCTCCGTGGCCTCCGTGGCTTTGATACCATGTAGAAATTTCAATACAAATTAAGTATTTCCTGCGATTCTCCTGATCTAACAATTATATGCCACTGTTAAATACATAATCGATTCTACTATTACTCTTGTGGAAAATTAAACCATGATCACAACCACAATCACAAAGTGAAATATCAAGAACACATAACACAAAAGTTTTTACCAGGAAAGCGTAAAGCTAGAAACCCCACTATCATATATTATGTATATCATGAATCATGAAACAATCTCATACAAAACTCTAATCCAAGAGCTCTCAGTACAATACAATCGTCTCACACTGTCATACACAGATCAACAAATACATGTGCCAATTCATCCAGACAGCTTGCCTCCTCTGCACAAATCCTTGCAATTAGAATTCTCACAACTGAATTGTTAATTTCCTAGTTTGCACATGCTCATAAGCATATCCACTACATGTGTGATTAAATCACAACTGATAGCCAAATTGTCCCTTTCACCTGTTATCTCAACTGGGTCTCCACTGGATCTGACATGCATGTAGTTAACCGTGGTGAATCTTTAATTGCATGTGAGTTCACTGATTTACCGAACTCTCACTAGTGCATGTTTAGTTACAACTAGTACAACTGATATTAACTCACTTAACTACACTTATAATTCTGTTACAGATCCAACTCACTCAGTTATGAATGAAATAATAGATTAATATTTATTGTCCAATTTATTTAAGGGAAAAGTAAATTAGACACATGTTTCTTGTTGACTTTTCAACACTTTAATAAAGTTGTTATTATTTATATTTTAAATAACACATGATTTGAAATGTATTATGGATTTAAAAGTTTTGCTAATCTCGACAGTGGGAAATGCAGATTTTCATTTTGATGTGATGGTTTTTTGGTTCATTTTGATATATGCTTATTTACTATGATGTATTACAAATTATTTCGATAATATTTAGCCTAATATTTATGTGATAATTTTTTTTATAAAATAATAAAGAGAATATCAAATCTTTTTATGATAGTATCCATTTTTATGGTTTTGTGATTTGTCTTTGTTGTTGTTGTTGTTGATGATGATTAATGTCCACTAAGACCAATTGGTCTATCATAGCTTAATAAGGTAAGAAATTATTTCAATTTCTTTAAAATTGTATTTCTATATTAAAAAAACATTAAGAGAAGTGTTCCAATATCACCATAGTTTTGATGACTTAGGAGATCGGGAAGGTCTGTAATGTGACAAATATTTTTAAATTGGGATCTAATATGGGAATAGTTAGGACAATCCAAGAGGAAGTGTTTTTCATCTTCTACCTGCTTAGTGTTACAAAGGTGACATATTCTCTCATCCCATGGTGTTTTGGGAGTTGTCCAGTGCCCAATTTCACTATGTAGTTCGTGAGAGTTTGTTTTTATATTAACAATGTTGATTTTCTTCTTTGCACTTCTCAAAACTGAGGGATAATTTTAATATTCTAAATTAGGATTGACCACCTCCTTGTAGTATCTTAATTTCCTTTTATCCACTAATTCTTTATCACACCACACATTCTCCTTCAATTTATAAGTGATAATATTTGTAATGTTATCGATATTTTGCATGATGGCTTCTTCTTGTATTCCACAATGATTTAGCCAAGAATTGACATTTTTATGCTATCCCCGCATGAGCTGCTAGTGGTTTTGGCTAGAGTTTGAAACAATTTTGGGGAGCCTCTTGTAATCCATGTTGTTTATGTTGTTCTTGTATGTTAGGTATCTAATCATAGCGATGCTCTCAATGGGGGAAATTCTTTCTGCTACGAGGAAGATAAGACAGGGTGTATTGCCCTTAATTTTGAGATTATAAGCTATAATTATTTTAGATATGTTCAATATTTCTCTAAGATTCTCTAGATATACTGCAAACCCAAACTTCACATCCATATAAGATAACTGGAGTGACGATCTAGTGTGAAAGAGGAGTTTTTTTTTATCCTAAAGCCAAAGGTCTGTTGAGTCTGTGTTATATTCTTTGCACGAGTAGTAGTGTCTGAGCGTATGTGTCAGGTGCACAGGGGGGTTTGGGGGCAATGCCCCCAATAATTTTTTTCTCCCTTGGAAAACGTGTCACATATTTATGTCTCGAAAAACATGTCACATATTTAGGTGGTTTTTTGGCACATGGTTTCTTTGCCGATGATTTTCTATTTCCGGTTAAGGAATTAGGGTTGTTGACTAATCTAGGTCATTGGGTTAGCGTTTTGGATGCTGCTGGATCCTATATGTATATTGTATTGTAAACAATGTAACACGATGAATGAATATAGAATATGTTGCTTTTCCCAGTTTGGGTTTCCAGGGGAAAAATCTCTGTGTAATGTTTGTATTTTCCATTGTATCTTTTCTGTTCGTTTATTGAATATTTGTTTGCAGTAGATATTGTACAAGGTTAAAATCTACATTTGGTATTAGAGCTTTGTTGGCTTCAGGGGGACGCCTTTGTGGTCAAGGGTTTGGCTCGGGACTGTGATAAGCCTTGTTACAATGGGAGATCCATGGTATTGATTTTTCAGGTGAAAAGAAATGGAAAGCAATTCGAAGATGGACATCGAGAAGTTTAATGGGAAAAGTTTTGAGTTGTGGAAGCTCAAGATGGAAGATTTGTTGGTGGAAAAATATCAGTGGATCGTGGTAGATCTAGGTACTGCACCTGCAGGAACCTCAACAGATGATTGGAAAAAGTTGGATCAGAAGGCAAAGAGTACAATCCGACTGTGTCTCTCTGATTCAGTATTACTGAATGTGTCAGAGGAAGCTACAACCAAGGATTTATGGGAAAAGTTGGGGAAGTTGTATCAGTCTAAGTCCCTAGTAAATAAACTATTCCTGAGAAATAAGCTTTATAACATGAGGATGAGAGATGGAGACTCGGTGGCAGAGAATTTGAACGCCTTCAATACTGTGGTAAGTTAGTTAGTATCTGTTGAGATTAAAATTTCATATGAAGATAAATGTATTAGTTTAATGTGTTATTTAAAATACTCTTGGGATAGTCTGGTTGTGTCCTTAGGTAGTAATACAATTGCCTTGAATTTTGATGAAGTGGTCTCATCCTTGTTGTTGGAGGAGATGAGATGAAATAATATGGAAGGACAGAGCACAGACACATTATTTGCAAGAGGACGTTCCCAGGAAAGGAATAGATCTAATTTCTCAAGAGGGAGATCTAAGTCTAAGGGTAGACCTAAATCTCCTAGAAATTTTGTAAGGGTATGTTGGAGATGTGGAAAAGAAGGACACTACAAGAAGCAATGTAGATCCAAATTTGAGAAAAAGAAGGGATTTGAAGAATCTCATTCTATAGAAAAAAAGACCTCCAAGGAAGGAGGGGATGTGTACTTGGCTTCTTCAAGCACACATGTAGATCATGAGGCTTGGTTGGTTGACTCTGGTGCATCCTTTCATATGACTTCCCATAGGGAGTGGTTCTGCGAATATGAAAGGTATGATGGAGGTAATGTTTTGTTAGGTGATGATTTGACAACCAGAATCATAGGACAAAGAAAAGTCAAGTTGAGGTTCACAGATGGAAGGATTAGAACACTGCTTGGTGTTCTGGACATTCCAGGTTTGGCCAGAAATTTGATTTCTTTAAGAAAAATGGACGATGCAAGGGTAAAAACAATATTTGAAAAGGAAACCTACAGGATGGTTCAAGGAGCAATGGTGTCGTTGAAGGCAGTTCGGTTTGGAACTCTGTATAAGCTACAAGGAAGCACTATTAGTGATGGGTGTAATACTTCCATTGTTCCTGATATTGGAGTTGAAGAAGAAAGAACTCCTACAGCCTCTGGGGAAAAGGTTATGTTGTGGCATCAACGACTGGGGCATATCGGAGAGAAGGGTCTTCAACTACTACATGGTAAAGGTATGGTTGAAGGTATGTCTAACTACTCTCTGGATTTTGATTTCTGTGAACATTGTCTATATCGGAAGAAGAATCGGGTAAGATTCCCCTCTGGTGCAACAAGGGTAGAATGAATTTTATAGCTAGTTCACAATGATTTTTTTGGACCTGTGTCGATCCCATCATTGGGAAAATATGTGTACTATGTCTCATTTATAGATGACTTCTCATGGAATACTTGGATATATTTCCTCAGGAAGAAATCTGAATTCTTTGACATGTTTAAAGAGTTTAAGGCTCTTGTTGAGAATCAAATAGAGAAAAGAATTAAGGTGTTGAGGACAGATAATGGCAGAGAGTTTTGTGAGAATGAATTTGAAGAATTCTGTATGAAGTGCGGTGTAGCAAGGAAAAAGAGTACACCGTATACACCTCAGTAGAATGGGGTTGCAGAAAGGATGAAGATGACGTTGATGGAAAAAGCAAGGTGCATGCTCAGTGGTGCCAGGTTAGGGAAATAATTCTGGGCAGAGGCAGTGGGTACTACATGTTACCTGGTCAACAGATCACTCTCATTAGCGTTGGATGACAAGAATCCACAAGAGGTATGGAATGTTAAGGAACTTTCTCTCACACATCTCAAGAGATTTGGCTATGATGCATATGTTGATGTTCCAAAAGAAAACATGAGTAAGCTAGATAAGAAGGCCGAAAAGTGTATCTTTATTGGATATAAAGATGGTCTCAAAGGTTATAAGATTTGGAACCCATAAACTAAGAAGGTAGTGTATAGCCGAGATGTGGTATTTTTAGAAATGAAGGATGATGTTAAACAAGAAGTCCTACCAAGTAAGGAAGAACCAGAGAAAATAGAGTTTGATTTAAAAGATGATGAGTCAGACTCTACAGAAGAAAAGGAATAATAAGAAGAAGATCCTCATACTCCAGTATTGAGGAGATCGGTTCGAGAAAGAAGGCTACCGGAAAGGTATACTCCATATGATTTCCATTCAAATTTTTCTTTGTCTATTACTGATGATGATCCTAGAACTGTCAAGGAGGCAGTGGATTCAGAGGATGCAAATCTATGGAAAAGGGCCATGAACAAAGAAATGGCATCTTTGGATAAGAATGAGGCTTGGTATCTAGTGGAGTTGCCAACTGGAAGAAATCCCATTGAAAACAAATGGGTATTTAAAAAGAAGCTGAATGCAGAAGGAAAAGTGGAGAAATACAAAGCTCAGATAGTAGCAAAGGGTTATTCCTAGGTTGAAGGAATTGATTTTGGTGAGATTGTTTTTTCTGTTGCCAAGTTAACCTCTATAAGATTTCTGTTATCTGTTGCATTTGATTTTCAAATATAACAAATGGATGTGAAGACAACATTCCTACATGGTGATATGGGAGAAGAAATCTATATGAAGCAACTAGAAGGTTATGCTGTGAAGGGAAAGAAGGAGCTAGTATGCAAGCTGAAAAAGTCACTGTATGGTTTAAAACAATCACCAAGGATGTGGTATCAAAAATTTGATACTTATATGTTGGGACTTGGCTTCACAAGAAGAAAAGAGGATCACTGTGTGTATTTTAAATTAATTGGTGATCATTTGGCTTATTTGGTCTTGTATGTGGATGACATGTTGCTGATAGGAAACAACAAAAAGATTATCCAGGACGTGAAAACTCAGTTGTCCTCTAAATTTGACATGAAGGATCTTGGTGCTTCAAATTTCATTTTGGGCATGGAAATTAAAAGAGATTGAAAAAGGAGGAAACTCTGGTTAAATCAGAGAAAATATGTCGAGACAATATTGTAGAGGTTTAATATGCAGGAATGTAAATCGGTCAAGGTTCCTATTCCTGTTGGTGTAAAGTTATCTACAGATTAGTGTCCACATGAAGAGGAGGAGGACATGTCTCGTGTTCCATATGTGAGTGCAGTTGGTAGTTTGATGTATGCAATGGTCTGTACTACACCGAACATTGCACATGCAGTTGGAGTTTTGAGCAGGTATATGTAAAAAACCAGGGAAGGAGCATTGGACAACAGTAAAAAGGGTTTTTCAGGTATTTGTGTGGAACTGCTAGCTATGGATTGTACTACGAAGGAAGACCAAGATTCGACAGAGTGGTGGATATACATGGATTTATGGATGTAGACTGGGCTGGAGATCTGGATCGTAGGAGATCTACAAGTGGGTATGTGTTTAACCGGTTTGGAGGAGCAATAGGTTGGATGAGCAAAAGACAGGCTGTAGTGGCACTTTAAATTACAAAAGTTGAATACATGGCAGCCACTCATGCAAGTAAGGAAGCAGTATGGTTACAAAGATTATGTTCAGGTATTGGGTTGGTACAACAAGATGTAAGGATAGATTGTGACAGTCAGAGTGCAATTTTTATGGTGAAGAACCCAACTCATCATTCAAAGACAAAGAATATTGATATTGAATATCACTTTGTGAGAGACATGGTTGAAGAAAAGAAAGTATTGCTGATGAAGGTGGACACTTTGAAGAATGTTGCAGATTCATTAACAAAATTTGTGAGCATTGAGAAGTTCTCTTGGTGTAGAGGATCCATGAGCATTACTGCCCTGGATTGTTGACTATGTAACCCTGTAACACCCTGTATGCAAAGAAAACAACAAGTGGGAGAATGTTGGGTGTTATCACTCCAGGAAACCCTCCTAGGTTGTATCTCAGAGATGCTTGGTAACTTAATCTTTTTGTAATTATTTTCTCAATAATGGGTGTGGATTTGGATCAAGATGAATATCTAAATCACTGGATTGTATCTTGAAGATAGTCTAGCTATATTCATGCAATACAAGGCCTTCAAGAGCTATTATTAGATAGGTTTGTAGTTCAAATGGATAAGAAAACCAATCAATTAACCATAACATGCATAACAATTTATATGATGGGTCAAAAAACTAGCAAAGGATGCTTATGATTCTTTCTTAACAATCAAAGGTAATATGACAGTTACCATGGGACCTTTAAACATAGACAAAGAAATGATTTCAACTCATAGGCATAGAAAAAGACAAAGAGAGTCTGATAATAACAATGAAAGAAGCTTGCAGGCTTAATATATTAAAGAAAGTGTCTTTACCAAAATAACAGTGGATTACAGAACTCAAAATCAAACCCTTGGTTCATCAAAAGTATTTGGCTTTATATCCTTTAAAACAAATCTCCAGATCCTAGAATAATGGATCGAATTTACTAAAAATAGAAAATTAACAACTGATACCCAAAAATAGGCAGAAATCCTGTAAACTGGATCAGTTGTTATCTCACGTGAACTTTATGTATTTCCAACTCTTCGACAGGTGTAGTAGACCTTCCAAGGCTGATTGAAAGTCGAAAATGCCACCTGTTGACAACAAGGCAGTTTTATGCCTGAAAAATGGGTCACAAATCTCATCTTTTCACCTTGTTGGGTATCTCCAAAATCAAAACAGACTCTTGATCATGATGGACTTAATTATTATCCAACGTTTAGAATCATTCCTGAGGCATTTGGACGAGAAAAACTTGAATCTGTGCAAAAATACTACCTTTCTGCCCTGTCAGCACTTTCGGTAGCTAAAATATACAAAATCTAGGTCGGTTAGCTACCGAAAGCTCTGCTTTCGGTAGCTAATGAATAGTCGAAATGTTTTCCTAAGATACCGAAAGTTCCTTCTTGGTAAGAGTATCAAAATCACAAAAATGTCTTTGTCCTAGCCTTTAAACATCTCGAGGCTGTTGTTCTGAAGCTTTTGCATCTTGCTCAATCTCTGGAATGGCTGCCTCTGGATCATTCAGATGACTAGCTGCATGTGCTAGGGTTTGAAGATCGACATATGTTTGAGGCTAGGATATTGCAGGCATGGCTCGCAATTTCAATAACATGATCTTTTTCTTCAAGTGCCTAGCTAGCCACCATAAACTGTTGTAATCCTTTACCATCTTTTTCCGCTTCTTCTTTTCCTTTATACTTTCATGTGCTATCTTTTCTAGGGCCGCACTGGTTTCAGCAAAATTCTTTGACAGAGTTTCATACTTGGCTTTAATCACCCTGTCTAGCACTTCTTGCTGCTCTATTTTCCTTTTAATCTTCTTAATCTCCTTGGCTTTTCTCTGTTTCTTTTTCCTGCTGGATGATTCACCCTTCTCAAAACTCGTGAAGCACTTGGTTTCTGGTGCTTGTTGCATGGAGAATTCTACACTTTCAGCAACAAGGATTTCTCCTTGTCCTGATTCTTCATCTGAGTCTGAATATGGAAGATTTAACAAGTTTGTTTCCTTGGTTACAACATGCTCTGTGTCCCCAACAACTTCTAGCCTCTTTCTTGATTCTTTGTGCTTGGAAGATGGAGTATCTTGTTCAGATGTTATTGGAGAGACAACTCTCCTCTTTCTTTTTCCACCCCTGGGTGTAGAAAACTTATTTGAAGAAGACTTCTCCTTGTCTTCTAGTTGTGAGTCTGTCTGAAATTCATTCCAAAACAAGAAGTGGCCCCAATCCCTGTTCCTCCTCTGCAACAACTCACAAACCAATAACTTAATCAAGCCATGATGAGATAATCTGCCTTCAATCTTCCTGGGCTTTGCTTTAACTTGATGAGCCATCTTAGATAGGATTTTGTGAAGGTAATAAGGCAGGTTGAGTGGGCTCCTACCAGTGAAATGGTTCATGAGCTTGAAGTGATAAATCATTACCCTATGATATCTACCTTCACAAGTTATATAGACAAGGATATCTTTTATCAAGTGTTGCCATTTTTTCTCAAGAAAGGATATAGGAATATCTTTCTTCCAAATCAAACACTTGTGTTCTGGTTTCACGTAGGATCTGAACTCAATATCTTTTGTAACAATGGTTTTGAACCAATTTTCTCTAGTTCTGGGAAACTCTGTCACTTCAGCTATAAGGGATTCATCCATTTGGAATTCATATTTCCCAATGACTGCCTTTCTCCCATCAAAAGTTAGAGCGAAAGCCTCTGCCACCTGCTAGTGAAAACCCTGCAATTTTTTACAAAACTGGTAACATCCTGCATCCTTGAAGAATTGACACACCTCTGGGTGTGAATCCAAATAACTGATGTCATCCAGCTCTCTTGTCAGCAATGGTCCTCCTATCTTCATTTGCTGGTCAGATCTTGTGTACCTGTAATTTTGAAAAAACGGGCTTGGAGGGGAAACCACACAGTGCATGAGGGGGTTTCTTAGTTCAGTTATAACAGAGACGAGAAAGGTGGAAAATTAAGTTAGGGAGAGCACTGATTACAAGGGGTAGAGAGGCAAGTGTTTGATTTGAAAAAGTCGATTCATTAACAATTCGAACGACAGAACATGAAGTACATCTCCACGTTATTCAATGAAACATATGATTTTAAAATTTAAGTTCCAAGTCATCAAACGACTCATTTCCTGTCTTTTCGGCGATCTATATGGAAATCATGAAAGTTCCTTCTGACGATTTAGGCGCCCCAAAGGACGGGTTGACTTTTTTGAGCTCCGATGATTTCGGTAGCTAACATAGCTCCAACTTTTGGGTTTTAGCTATCGAAAGCTAAGGATTTCGGTAGCTAACATATATTTTCAGAGACACACTTAGCTACCGAAACCTTTGTTTTGATTTTTTGAAATAAAACCCCGAACTAAATCTTTTGAAACTTTATTACAAACTCAAGCTCTTAAAAAAAACAAAACTTAAAAAATTTAGAAAGGCAATTTTTTAAAGACATCCTATCACCTAAAATGAAATAACTCGATTGGTTTATTTGAGGAGATAACACTGGCTCCTATTGGGGGTGAAAGCCTCCCTGTGAGGTTTCAAGAACCACAGAACCAATGCCTTTCCTGTAAAAAGAAAATTCAAACCTATATACTAGTGCTTCCATTGGGCATGGAGTTATTTTGCAAAAACAAAAACTAAAAATAAAATTTACAATGACAAGGCCTTGAAGCCTTAGATGAAATAGAGTTTCAGAAAACGCCCATTGACTGGGCTGCCAAAAATTTCTTCACCTTCTAGACTTTTCAAAATGAAGGTGTTGTTGTGTTGTACTTGAGTTATCATGAAAGGACCGGTCCACAAAGAGTCAAACTTACAGTGCTTGCATTTATCTTGTCTGAGAGCATCCCATTTCAGAACCCAGTCACCAGCCTGAAAGTTGTCCTTCTTTGATTTTCTTTCAAAGTATCCTTGATCCTCTTTTGATGAGCTTCTGATTTATCCACCAGTTGTTCTCTGAATTGCTGCAATTATACCAAGTCAAGCATTCTTCTCACCATATCATTTGATTCAGTTTGTTCTTCCTGAAAGAACTTAGCCACTGGTAGAACTAGATGAATGGGGAAAATAGCATCTGTGCCATAAACCAGTTTGAAAGGAGAAGTTCCTATAGATTTCTTGATAGTTACTCTGTCGGCCTAAAGAGAAAACTTTAGTTTAGAATCCCGATTCCTTTGATTCTCCTCCAACAACTTTCTAATGATTTTGACTAGACTCTTATTGGATGACTCCGCAAGGCCATTGCCTTGAGGGTAGTAGGGAGTAGAGTATACCAATTGAATTCCCATTGAATTACACATGTCAACCAATGCATCAACTTTGAAGGCTACTGCATTGTCTGTCACTAGCCTTTTTGGGAAAACAAATCTGATCAGAATGTTTTCATATAAAAACTTCATGACAACCTGATGAGTGGCATTTCTAGTGGGGATTGCCTCTATCCACTTGGTAAAATAGTCAGTGGCTACCAGGATCCACTTATGCTGATCACTAGATGAAGGATTAATCTTGCCTATGAAATCTAAGCCTCATTGCTGAAAAGGACCATTCACTACAGTAGGTCTCAGGGGTAGATATTTTAGTTGCTGTTTTCTGGTGAATCTTTGGCACTTATCGCAAGATTTCACAAAGGCACACACATCTGAAAAAAGAAAAGGCCAGTAATACCCAGCCCTTAGGATTTTATGAGCTATGGTCTTCTAGTAATGGTGGCCTCCACAAATACTCGAATGAAACTGATGCATGTCTTCAGCTGACTCATCTTTGTCTAAACATCTCAGTAGTAAACTAGTAGGATCTTTCCAATACAAAAGATTATCATTAATGCAAAATTTAATTTCTCTAAGCTTAAGGGCTCGGGCTTGAGTCATGCTGAGTTCAAGAGAAACCTACAACTTCTATAAAAAATGATCAATTCCTGAATACCACTCACATGAAGACAAATTCTCGGCCACCTGCTGGCTGTCATGTTGCTCTTCTACTGCTACACCTGTCTGCAAACTTGTTGAACTTTCCCCAATGAAATGTATGTCCAAAAGATCACAGTTCTCTTCTGTCATGAGCTTGGCAAGGCCTTGGCCTTTTACCATCTTAGTGAGCTTCACTTCTATGTAAAACTCAATCAGCTTTGCGATCCATTTAGCTCTCTTTCCATCAATATCAGGCTGGGTCAAGACATCCTTCACCGAGGTTGAAGGAACATAGGCCACAACCTTTGCATGGAGGATATAAATTATGAAAGATTTTAATGACTTAATGAGAGCATAAGCTTGTTTTTCTATAGGATCATACCTTAGTTCAGCATCCCTGAGTGATTTGCTGAAGAAAGCCACTGGGTGATCAAGACCTTCATCATCTTTTTGTAACAAGACTACTACCACTGTGTCATAGGAAGCAAAAGAGAAAATATAGAAATTATTGGTGTAATCCGGACTAATTAGAGTGGGAGATTCCATGATAGCCTGTTTGATATCCTGAAATGAACTTCTTGCATTGTCTGTCCATTTTATCTTAGATCCCTTTTTTAGCATAGAGGTTATATGTTTCACTAACTCGACGAAATTAGGAATAAACCTTCTAATAAAATTGATCTTACCGAGTAAGGATTGAATATCCTTCTTTGACCTTGGTATGGAAAACTTCTGAATTGCTTCCACCCAAGCTGGATCAATTTTCACTCCCTCTACTGAAACGATGTGGCCTAGGATCTTACCCTTCTTGAGAGCAAATTGAGACCTTTTGGGGTTCAACGAAATCTCGAACTGTCTGCATTTCAAAAATACTCTTTTCAGATGCTTCAAATGCTCTTCATGACTGCTAGAATAAACCATGATATCATCAATATAGATGAGGACAAACTTGTCCTTCTCTCCCACAAAAGCTATGTCCATAGCCCTCTGAAAAGTGGCCCCGACATTCATTAGCCTGAATGGCATCTTGGCGTACATGAAGGTACCCCAAGGAGTAGTAAAGGCAGATTTTTCTTGGTCATCAGGATGTACAGAAACCTGGTTATAGCCTGAGAATCCATCTAGGAAAGACATGACAGTGGCTCCTGAAATTCTTTGCAGCGAGTGTTCCATTTTGGGTAGGGGATAGTTGTCTTTCTTGGAGCATTTATTTAGGTTTCTAAAATCAACGCATAACCTGATCTCACCACTTTTCTTTCTCATTATTACTAGGTTTGCAACCCATTTAGAGTATCTTAGTGGAATTATGATTTTGGCATCGAGGAGCTTTTTGATTTATTTTTCAATTACCGACAATAGGTGAGGACTGATAGGTCTCAACTTCTGTTTGAAGGGGAAGGTGTCTTTCTCAAGGGGAATATTATGTTGAATGAAATCAGGATTATAAGTTTTCAGATCACTGTATTTCTAGGTAGAAACATCAACAAATTCCTTCAAAATGCTGCAATATTCTGACCTCTGTCAACAGTTAACTCAGTGGACAGATTTATAAATTTAGGATTACTCTGGCTTCCTATATTGTGCTCATGGACAACATGATCCCTCTCCTTCTTATTAGGTTTGTAGGGGACATCGTTTTGGTTGAAAATGTTCTCAAGAGGCACCAAACCCCTAGGTATATAATTGTTTGGAAGCTGAACAATATCATGCTGAACCATTTTTTTCTTCAACTTAGGTTTTTTGGATTCCCCTACATTTTGGTTTTCCTGGTCAATATGCATATCAAAAAATTCATCTACAACCTGGAGAAATCTACTAAGCTCATCATCATCTTCAAAGACTTTCCAATATTTGATATTATCGGACATGGATGGTCTATATTTGACTTGGATTTCATAATTCAGTCTAGGAGACATGGGAGGAATGAACATACTGGTTGAGACAACAAGGGAATCAACAAGGTGATTCATAGCTCTGGGTATATAAGAAATATCAAAAATGGAAAAAGAGTCCCTGATTTTCCATACCTCATCCCTGTAAGCTTTCAACCTGACATGTTTTGCTTGGAAAGTATTATTCACTTGTTGTATGATGAGATCCGCATCTCCAAACACCTTTAGTCCTTTGATTCCCATTTCCTTGGTAGAATTTAATCCCAACAATAAAGCCTCATACTCTGCTATATTGTTAGTAGTTTTGAAATCAATTTTAAAAGACAAATGAATAGCCTCTTTTGAAGGAGAAATCAAAACTACACATGGACCTGCTGAGTCTTTAGTACTAGCACCATCAAAGAACATGCTCCACACGGGAGTACTCTCTCCATCAGTCTACTGATAAGTAGGCTTTTTGAGCTGCAAAAGAGCTGGCTGAGAATCATTTATTTGCAGAATGCATGACCCAAAGTCTGTGTCCAATGCATATATGGGATGGTTTACATAATTCTTCCCATCACTAATGATGTAGGCGAGCTGATTTTCTCTGTAAAGTCTCTTTAACTCTCCTCCAAACACTGGGACTGTGGCATATGAAAGATCCATCTGCAAGGTACCTCCTAGCCTTTTGCTCCATGAACGTGATAAGAGAAGGTGGAACTTGGGTGGGATATTAGCCACTACAACGTCCATTACCATGCTTCTCATTGGCAGCTGGGCAAGGTTTATGACAAGGTCTTTTATGAGGCCGAGGCATCTGACTTTCCTAGAGTTGAAAGAGAAGAGATCATGGTAAGGTTTTGTGATGTCAATCCCAAGCTCATCCATCATTGCTTTAGGCATAAGATTGTGTGACGCTCTCGAGTCAAGCAAGCAGTTGTGAAGGATCTTGTCATGGATATTCAGGGATATGTAGAAGGGTGGACAAGAATCATCTCAATCCTCTAACATAGGTCCTATCGTCATTGTGGGCTTGTCATCTTGAAGGTTTACGTAATCAACAACTGGGGAAGTCTTTGGTTGAAGGGACTTCAGGATAGCAGACTTGAATATGTCTTTCTTCATAAGTTCAGTCAATGCCATAGGTATTTTTACCTTCTGAATTTTTGATTCGAAATTAAATGAATATGATATTTTTTCGTAAGGTATTACCTCATTAGAAGGAGCTCTGAGGGACACCTGTTCTTTAGCTTGGGGCTGCAATTGATTCTACTATTGTTTTGCAGGAGTGAAGGTCTTCTTTGAAGGAGCAACAGGCTGCTTGGCAACAACATCTTTCTTTTTTCCGGGGGCAACAAGCAATGGCTTTGGAGAGACAGTATTAGATATTAAATTGTAACCTGGCTGATCATCTGTCTAATAAAAAGATTCTTCAATGCTTTCCTCATGAATCTGCTCATTCATCTGGGCCTCCTCATAATCTATTTATGTCAAGAAGGAGGAATGAGTATCATCCTCAAAGAAATTGATGTCGTCTTCTTCTTCAACTTCATCATGAGATAGCTCCTGCTCTTCTTCTAGCACTGCATTTTGGAAGGGGGCCCAGATCCTTTGGTCTTGAGCTGCATTCTTGTCTCTCTGAAGGATCTGGACTTGCTTGTTCCTTCTGTAAGGGAATGCATTGGGATTCCTGGGAGAATAGGCATTAGGCTCTTTACTTCTTGCTGGCTGCTGACTCTTAATTTTTAGTTTTGACATCTCCGAGGTCAAGTTGTCCAACATATTGGCCATCTTTTCCATTTTGGTATTTGAAGAAGAAGGATGATCAACAGGCAATTTCTTTCTCTCAAATTTTCCTTTAAGTTTCTGAGATGCCATAATGTTAGATTCAACCTCAAGAGAAACATCTTACATTAAAGCAAGTGTGGCTGACCTTCTTTCTCTAAGGATCAAGCAAAATTATGGATCAAAGGTGGAAGAATAAGTAATCTTTGCTGATGCATCAGTTGGCTTTATCTTTGCAGGGATCTTGCCAAACATCTTATTGAATCTTTTGGTGAAGTCTGAGATAGACTCCCCATTTTCTCTTCTTAGATTTCCAAATTCAGTAATATATTACAAGAGGTCTCTTCTTTCTCCCCAATGTTTCAAAAACACTTCATCTAACTGCTCAATGCCTGCCACTAAATTTGTTGGTAGTTCCTTGAACCACTTCCTGGCTTGACTATCCAAGCTCTGCACAAAAATTCTGGTCCAAACATCCTCCTCTAAAATGTTAATGTTCTTAGCATAGGCATAGAAAGCCTCTATGTGTTCTTCAGCAGTATAATCTCCAGATCTAGTAAAATTTGGCATACATTTATGATAATCTCCTGTTGGCATGGATGATAAGGGATTGGGAAAAACAAGAGGATCATACCTATTGGCTAAGATCTGTTCCATTTTTGTCAAAGGAGCAACCATGGCAATCTTGGGGGTTGATGCAGAGGAATAATTTTCTGTAGATGACAACTGAGATGGGACAGGTGGGACTATGGACAATGGAGGTCTTACTTTGTTGAGGAATGAAGTGGAAGTACTGGCAAGATGAATTCCCTGAAATGTGGTTCTTGAATAAGGTGGGAAATAAGAAGCTTTGTAAAACTGGCCGAGCAACAAGGCAAAGTTTTCTTCACCGTTAGAGGAAAGATCTTGTAAAATATATTCAAGAATAGGCAAACTAGTATGAGTATGGAAAAAACTTTCAACATGCCTAGTTTGTGAAGAATTCAAGGAAGAGGAAGAGTCCTCTTCTTGGATAGATTCTACAACTTCTTCTCCTAAGTTGGATATAGTAATATGCTCAGAAATAGGATCTATAAGATCAGAAGAAAATGAAGGCTCATCACCCTTCAAGATTTCTGACAAAATTACAATTTTATGAGAACTAGAAGTTTCAGCAGAAGTGGATTCGACAAAAGGTTCTCTAGAAATAAATGAAGAAGTGTTTCTTGAAATACATGGTCTAGATGCTCTTGTAGATATGGAAGTTTTTCTTTGCAATGCTTTTCCACTTCTGATGATATTCTTAGGGTCTGGAACTGGTGTTTCCAGTGGCCTTTCTTGGTTTTCTCTGGTATGAGCCCTTCTCGGAGCCACTTCGTTCCAATGGAGTCGCCAGATAGATGATTACAATTGAAAATGTCTCCAGACTTTGTCTATCATCAAATTTGCATCTATGTCATCTCCCAAGGACGCTGAGCTTCAATCTTCGTCCCCAACAACGATGCCAATTTGTTATCACTCCAGGAAACTCTCCTAGGCTGTATCTCAGAGATGCCTGGTAACTTAACCTTTTTGTAATTATTT
Organism: Picea engelmannii; assembly: GCA_009831015.1. NCBI lineage: Eukaryota > Viridiplantae > Streptophyta > Pinopsida > Pinales > Pinaceae > Picea > Picea engelmannii. The sequence goes on along the minus strand of ML814524.1, from coordinate 80,673 downwards.
TCTCAATAATGGGTGTGGATTTGGATGAAGATGAATATCTAAATCACTGGATTGTATCTTCAAGACAGTCTAGCTATATTCATGCACTGCAAGGCCTTCAAGAGCTATTATCAGATAGGTTTGTAGATCAAATGGATAAGAAAACCAATCAATTAACCAGAACATACATAACAATATATATGATGGGTCAACAAACTAACAAAGGATGCTTATGATTCTTGCTTAACAATCAAAGGTAAGATGACAGTTACCATGGGACCTTTAAACATAGACAAAGAAATTATTTCAACTCATAGGCATAGAAAAAGATAAAGAGAGTCTGATAATAACAATGAAAGAAGCTTGAAGGCTTAATATATTAAAGAAAGTGTCCGTATCAAAAAAACAATGGATTACATAACTCAAAATCGAACCCTTGGTTCATCAAAAGTCTTTGGCTTTATAGCCTTTAAAACAAATCTCCAGATCCTAGAATAATGGATCGAATTTACTAAAAATATAAAATTAACAACTGATACCCAAAAATTGGCAGAAATCCTGTAAACTAGATCAGTTTTTATCTCATGTGAACTTTATGTCTTTCCAACTCTTTGACACGTGTAGTAGACCTTCCAAGGCTGATTGAAAGCAAAAAAACACCACCTGTTGACAACAAGGCAGTTTTATGCCTGAAAAATAGGTCACCAACCTCATATTTCCACCTTATTAGGTATCTCCAAAATCAAAATAGACTCTTAATCATGATGGACTTAATTATTATCCAACGTTTAGAATCATTCCTGAGGCATTTGGACGAGAAAAACTTGAATCTGTGCAAAAATACTACCTTTTTGCCCTGTCATCACTTTTGGTAGCTAAAATAGACAAAATCTGGGCTGGTTAGCTACCAAAAGCTCTGCTTTCGATAGCTAATGAACAGTTGAAATGTTCGCCTAAGCTACCGAAAGTTCCTTCTTGGTAAGAGTATCAAAATCGCAAAAATGTCTTTGTCCTAGCCTTTAAACATCTTGAGGCTACTGTTCTGAAGCTTCTGCATCTTGCTCAATCTCTGGAATGGCTACCTCTAGATCGTTCATATGGTTGGCTGCATGTGCTAGGGTTTGAAGATCAACAAATGTTTGAGGTTGGGATATTGTAGGCATGTCTCACAATTTTGATAACTTGACCTTTTTCTTCAAGTGCCTAGCTAGCCACCATAAACTGTTGTAATCCTTTACCATCTTCTTCCGCTTCTTCTTTTCCTTTATACTTTCATGTGCTAGCTTTTCTAGGGCCGCACTGGTTTCAACAAAATTCTTTGACAGAGTTTCATACCTGGCTTTAATCACCCTCTCTAGCATTTCTTGTTGTTCTATTTTCCTTTTAAGCTTCTTAATCTCCTTGGATTTTCTCTGTTTCTTTTTCCTGCTGGATGATTCACCCTTCTCAAGATTGGTGAAGCACTTGGTTTCTGGTGCTTGTTCCATGGAGAATTCTACACTTTCAGCAACAAGGATTTCTCCTTGTCCTGATTCTTCATTTGAGTCTGAATATGGAAGATTTAACACGTTTGTTTCCTTGGGTACAACATGCTCTGTGTCCCCAACAAATTCCAGCCTCTTTCTTGCTTCTTTGTGCTTGGAAGATGGAGTATCTTGTTCAGATGTTATTGGAGAGATAGCTCTCCTATTTCTTTTTCCACCCCTGGGTGTAGAAGACTTCTTTGAATAAGAATTCTCCTTGTCTTCTAGTTGTGAGTCTGTCTGAAATTCATTCCAAAACAAGAAGTGGCCCCAATCCCCGTTCCTCCTCTACAACAACTCACAAACCAAGAACTTAATCAAGCCATGATGAGATAATCTGCCTTCAATCTTGTTGGGCTTTGCTTTAACTTGATGAGCCATCTTAGATAGGCTTTTGTGAAGGTAATAAGGCAGGTTGAGTGGGCTCCTACCATTGAAATGGTTCATGAGCTTGAAGTGATAAATCATTACCCTATGATATCTACCTTCACAAGTTATATAGGCAAGGATATCTTTTAACACGTGTTGCCATTTTTTCTCAAGAAAGGATATAGGGATATCTTTCTTCCAAATCAAACACTTGTTTTCTGGTTTCACGTAGGATATGAACTCAATATCTTTTGTAACAGTGGTTTTGAACCAATTTTCTCCAGTCTTGGGAAACTCTGTCACTTCAGCTATAAGGGATTCATCCACTTGGAATTCATATTTCCCAATGACTGCCTTTCTCCTGTCAAAAGTTAGAGCGAAAGCCTTTGCCACCTGCTGGTGAAAACCCTGCAATTTTTTACAAAACTGGTAACATCCTGCGTCCTTGAATAATTGACACACCTCTGGGTGTGAATCCAAATAACCGATGTCATCCAGCTTTCTTCTCAGCATTGGTCCTCCTGTCTTCATTTGCTGGTCAGCTCCTGTGTACTTGTAATTTTGAAAAAATGGGCTTGGAGGGGAAACCACACAATGCAGGAGGGGGTTTCTTAGTTCAGTTATAACCAACGCGAGAAAGGTGGAAAATGAAGTTAGGGAGAGTGCTGTGTTGGATCATGTTGTCATTGATGCCAATGGTTTGATTGATTGATTTCATTGATTGATGTCAAGTGATTGATTGATGTCAAAGGATTGATTGATTGATGATTGATGTAATATAATATGTATTGTCCTTGATGAGAATGCATAGATGAAGATGGATCAATGAGTTGTCATTTATACATGATGAAGATGGATCGATGTGGTTCCATTGGTATATGATGCATTGTTGGAAAAATGTATAGATGAATCATTATTGTCTTATCATGATTGATAAGAAGTAAATATGGATGAACTCCAAAGTGGTCCCCTTATGGTGAAAGCCCTCACGGGAAGATGCTTTGTGGAGTAAGAGAACCCATGCTTAATTATGGAATAATGAGATGAAGGAAAGTGAATTTG
>ML814524.1:35001-48019 GCA_009831015.1 Picea engelmannii | reverse complement strand
TGAAAGAGTACCAAGTAATGGTGCCAGTGAAGTTGAGGATTCTAGCGATAGCCTACATTTCATGGTGAGGAATATTCCATCCATAAATTTGACTTTTGAGTTCATTGACCTTTCCTCCCGAGGCTGCTGTGTAGTTGTCCATTTCTACTTTGAATCTTCTTGCTAAAATAGTTGAGGCCCCTCCCAACAGGATGATGTCATCCACAAATCAAGAGTTGTTTATTCTTTTGACTCCTTGAGCGATTTTGATCTGAGGGATGAGTTTGTTTTCTCTATCTTTGTCCAGCTTCCTGTTGAGGGATTCAACCATGAGGATGTAAAGGATGGGGGAAAGGGGACAAACTTATCGAAGACCTCTGAAAATTTGGAAGAAGGGGGTGGGCCTCCCATTTACAAGATGGGAAATCCTAGGGGAACGAATGCAAGCATGGATCCAAGATAGGAAGAGGCCATTGAAACCGAACCTGGAGAGAACTGCCAGAAGAAATCCGTGACTAACCATGTTGAAGGCAGTTGCCATATCAAGTTTAATGGACATGGATTTCTCTTTTCTATATTAACTTGAGTGAATAGCCTCTTGTACTAGAATAATATTATCAACCATTTGTCTCTTTTCAACGAAACCTCCTTGACTTGGGGGGATGAGGGAGGGGAGGAAGGATTTTATTCTGTTGGCGAGGATTTTGGAGAAAAATTTGTAGGAAACGTTGTACAGGGAGATGGGTCTAAATATGATAAAGGATGAAGGGTTGGAGTCTTTAGGGATTAGGGCTAGGAAGGTGGAATTAATTCTCCCTCCTATCAAGGTAGTTCTCTAGATGTATTGGAGCATTCTAATCAAGTATTTTCAGATGATCACCCAACAGTTTTGGTAGAAGTGGGCCAAAAACCCATCCGGTCCTGGTGATTTGTCTAGGTTCATTGATTTTATGACTGCCCAAACCTCTTCTTCCGTAATGATCTTGCAAAGTTGATCATTTTCTTCACGCTTTAGAAGTTGGGGACTGTGGTCGAGCATTCTTTCTATGGAGTCAAGGTTATAAGTGGGTTGCTCCTTGTAGAGGGCTTCAAAATGTTGGGAGGCTATTCTTTTTCTTTGCTCGTAATCTATAATCAAGCGGCCGTCCTTAGTGGTGATTTCAAATACTCAGTTTCTCCAAATTCTGGCCTTAGATTGTCTATGGAAAAATTTAGTATTTTTGTCCCCTACTTGAAGCCAAAGGATTCTTGATTTTAATATCCACTTCTCTTCTTCAGTTTTCAGAATTGACATGTATGTTTTGAAAGTGATTCTCTCTTCTTCTAGTGTAGATGGACCTGCTTGCTCCCCTTCCAATTTCTCTCTTAAACTGTCCAACTTTTTTTCCAGTTGGATTTTGGATTGGCCTAAGGCAACTAGTTTTGATTTAATCCAATTTTTTAGAGCTTCTTTAAGCTTACTGATTTTTTGTTCCCATAATATATCTATGGGGGAGCTGTTGATCCATTGGTTCCACGTTGAATCAATAATGGAGAGGGCGGAGGGGTCAAGAAGTCAATGAGGGTTATATCAAAAGAGGATTGGTTCGCGATTAAGAGTATCAACAAGGAGAAGGGATATAGGCCAGTGATCGGATCCGACCCAAGAGAGGGTGGAGGAAGTAGGGATAAGAGGGGATCTGAGGAGGGGGCCACTGAGGAATAATCTATCTAGCCTCACCGTGATATGGGAAAAGCCAGATCTATTATTGGACCAGGTGAACTTGCCATTGGTGGGATTTATGTCAAAAAGATCCCAAGAGGAGGATAAGTCTTCCATAATCTCCCTGCAACGATCTCAGAATATATTGCCACCTATTTTTTCTTTGTTGCATAGAATGGTATTAAAATCCCCCACCGCTATGAGATTTGAACCTCTTACCTCATCGAAGAGTGATAGAAGGGAGTTCCAGCACAAGAGTGTCTCTTGGGGGGTGCAAGGCATGTAAATATTGAGAAGCCAGATAGACATACTTGAGGGGATGTGTGTTATATTGAGCAACATCCAACTAGTTGACTCCTTCACATTATTGATGTTAAAAACTTGCGGATCCCAAAGTGTGCAAATGCCTCCGAACATCCCTGCTGTACTGATGGCTATGATTTTTCTATTTTTCCACATTAGATATTTGATTTTCAAAACTTCCTCTTCTTTCTTCTTAGTCTCCTAGAGAAGGAGGAGGTGAGTTTTTTCAGATTTAATGAGCTGTCGAACCATTTCTATTTTTTCTTTCGAGCCCAGTCCTCTACAATTCTAGGATAAGACTTTTATCATTTAGAATGAGATTTGGGGTTGCCTCGTTTCAAGGCGACTGGACCGCTTTGATTTCGGTGGGATCTGGTTTCTTTCTTCAACATTTCTTCCATAATTTTTTGCTTTCCCATTTTTTTTTCTTTATTTGCTAGTTCTTCTCTTTTTTGGTTGTTGGGTTTGCGACCTGGATTTGTAGGGTGGGTTGTGGCCATCGAGTTTTCATATTCTTCTTCCAAAATATCAGTGTATACTTCTTCTACTTTGGGGGAGGGGGGAGGGGCAGGGCCATCCGTGACTGGGGGGTCTTCAAGTTGAGGAGGCGAAGAGTGGGTGGGGTCTTCACCTAGATCCGAGACTGAAAGGGCTTCGAAATGGTTTGGAGAGGCGGCTTCAGGGAGGAGGTGGGGGTTACTGGGAGAGGATGGTTTTGGACTGGAGGGAGCTCCCTTTGGAGGAGAAAGAGGTTTCCCTTGATTCTGATGGGTTCCTTGCTTCCCCAGTTGGGAAAGAGGTTTACCTTGATTCTGATGGGTTCCTTGCTTCCCCAATTGTTTCTTTTTCTTAGGCTACTGCCATTGTTCCTCTTGGTTTGTCGTGTTGGATTCATTTTCCATCTTCGGACAATTCTTGGCAAAATGCCCATACTCATGGAAATATTTGCATTTGATCGAGAGTTGCTCGTAATATACCTTCTAAATGTATGACCAATTGTCTAGTATGATATTAATGGCTTCTGGAAGACCTTTTTTGAGATCCACTTCCACACAGATCTGCGCGCAGGCTTGCAGACCATCCTTGGGTTTAGCTCTGTCTATGTATTTTCCCAGTGTGTTTCCAATATTTTGGATAGTTTCATCATTCCAACAGTGGAGGGGGGGATAAGGGAGACGAACCCATACATGAACTGCTTTGGGGATGTCATTTTCTGGATAGAAATAAGGCGTCCAACAGTTCAAGTACAGACCTCTTGAGCCCATGAAGTATGGTCCACCCTTGAAGATAAGATCCCTATCAGTTTTATCTTTGAAATAAAATGTGTAAAATCCCTTTCCATAGAAAGCATGGGTGAGACGTCCTTTGATAAGCTTCTTCCGGTTTCGCTCTAACCAGAGGGACATTGTTTTTGGGGAGGGCCATAAACCTGTAAAATTGCCAATAAGTCCATTTCCCACTAGTTTCAGAGTGTGGGCTCTAGAAGCTGGCTGAACTGGGACAACTGGGATTTCGTCCAGTTTTTTTACGAACTTTGAATTTTGCTATTGCTTAGGGGGTTTCAGGAGAGCGTCTATGAGGGAGGAGAAGGCTGCGATGTCAGGAGAAGGCGGAGGGGGCACCCCCACCCGAGGCCGAAGCAATGAGAGGGAGGCAAAAGTAGGGGAAACATAAGGGTTGGCTAGGGTTTGCGTAGAGGGGAAACACTCTAAATCCTAATTTTGACCATATTTCATTTAAGAATTTAATTATATATTGATTAGTAGTCAACTCAAAGGAATGATACATCTTTGAAACCAACACTTGCATGGCAATAAGGTGGATATATCTCAAAGTTTGAATCTCTTTCATTTAAGTTTTTAATTATACATTGATTGGTAGTCAACTTAAAGAATGCATCCATGAAACCAAAACTTGCATAATAACAAGGTGGTTAAGTTTATTACTAGTGCATGCAGTTTTAAGAATTTACGAATGATTCTTTACAAAAGTTTTAATTTTGGACTCCTATGATTCCCAACTCAAAAAGTGCAAGGAAAAGTTACAAGGTTTTTCTATACAAGTATATTGAAAATAATAAATTAAGAAGTAGAAAAACTCAATTTTTTTAAGGTTAAAATTCTTTCTCAATTTTGTTAAAAATTTTGTCAAAAGTTATAGTTCCATTTGATAAATGAGAACTTTGACTATAAAACATTGTCTTTGAGAATTTTGATCCATTTGATAACCAAAATTTCAAAACAATAAATATATCAAGATGAAACTTAAGTAAAAAAATTCTCATTAAAAATGTTAAGTTTCTCCCACTTCGTAATTAACTCCATATTAAAATACTTAAAATTCCACTCCCATAAATCATTATTTCATATTTTAAAATAATTATAAAAACATTTTAAAATAATATATAATATTAAAAATAATAATTTACATATTAAAACACTTAAAATTCCACTCCCATAAATCGTTATTTCATATCTTAAAATAATTGTAAAAACATTTTAAAATAATGTATAATATTAAAAATAGTGATTTACATAATATTACAAATGTAAATCTATCACTTGTTTATACCCTCCAAAGATCACGAATAGATCTAATCCACAATTCTTGTATGTATCTTCGAATTTAAAAGGAATGACTATATCTTTTAAATCTAATCCACAATTCATGTAGGTATATCTTGTTTGTATCTAGCAATATATCTCTTACATGTAGGTATATTTCAGATAACGATAACTCTATAATTTATATTAACCTATAAAATAGTAATTTTCCAAAGGCTAGATTTACCACATAATAATGTTATATTTTAGATAAGGATAACCCTATAAATTATATTAACCTATAAAATAGTAATTTTCCAAAGGCCAGATTTAAATCTAGTCTAGATGGGACATAAAATTAGGAATGTTGATAATGGAAATTGGTCTTTTACAAAAGATAAATCAATTAAAATTAGGAAATTAGGAATGGAAATTGGTCTTTTACAAAAGATAAACCAATTAAAATTAGGAAATTAGGAATTTTGGTAATGGAAATTGGTATTTTATAAGAGATAAATTAATTAGAATTCTAAAAAAATCACAAATTGATTTTGATTAGGTTTGGAAGTATTTTGTGGGGTTAAAGCAATTTTACAAAATATAAATTAATTAGAATTCTAAAAGAATTATATATTGATTTTGATTAGGTTTGGAGGTATTTTGTGGGGTTAAAGCAATTTTATTTCTAGATCAACAATGGCACAACTAGAAAGACAAAAAGGAGATCAAACGTGTATCGTTTCATATGATAACTTTGAAGTGCGATTAACATTATAAGTCAAAAGGTGAATATTATTGTATGATTGGAATATTCTTGGAAACCTATAGATCATAGTTGGATCTTGAGTGATTATCATTGAATATTGGGGTTATCTTGAGTGTATTGTTTCTCTGCTTTGTTGGGAATTTTTCATGTTTGGGATATGGGAAGTTCCCCTCCATGTTGTCTTATTGAGGATGAGTATGTTCTAAAATTAATTTATAGATCATAGTTGGATCATGAGTGATTATTGAATAATAAAATATATTATGGTTTTATCATATTATTTGGTTGGGAATTTTCATGTTTGGAATTTGGGAAGTTTTTTTTATGATGACGTGTATGTTTTAAAATTTGTAATTTAAAGAAGTGTGTTTGATGTGTGTATTTTTAAGTTGAATTTGTTTTTTAAGTAAAAAGTTATCTTTTTATATTTGTAAATTAATTGTTTCGATGAATAGGGAATTTGATTAGAAAGATTAAAACTTTCTATTTATTTCGTGATTGTAATTTTTTAGTTTATATTATCATTAATATTGATCAAAGCATTTACAACACTGTTTAAACCTTGTTGATATGATAAAGTTTGATAGTTTTGAAATATCGTAACAAATATTGGATGTTTTAGAAAGAGGAAAGTAGTCTCTAATGCAATGAAGACTATATCTATGGATTTTTCACTACACATTAATTATAAACATACTTAATCAAGTTGATGTTGTGTGAGGTACACATTATGCATTCATCATACACAATCTGCTCAAGGACATAATCAAGACCTTCTACTCATCTTAACAATGGATCACTTGCATTGGAGTCTCCTCCTTTGAGTCACATTGTCATAGTATATATGTGTGATTTTGGTCCCTCCACTTGATGCATAGTTCTATGATAGGGTCCTGTCTCACATATCACCTTTTGTCTTTTGCCTATGGTTACATGTTTGGCTTTAATATACTTTTTGTGTATCTCATTTGGGATATATTCCATGTGTCTAGATTGGTCTTGGGCCTTGTGCCTTTGATTTGGTCTCTAGTTGGTTGGAAGTACCTCACTTTTTTGAATAAAACAATTTCTTTGAGTATTAAATAAATTTTATTCACAAGGTATTTTACATGAAAAATGTAATGCATACAACATTGACCACACCACATATTATCGCAACTACAAGTAGACAAAAGGGTGAATCAAAACTCAAATATTCTTTGCATATGGTGGGATTTTCCCTAGGAGTGTAATGTCAGGGTGAAAGGGACCATTAAAATAATAATAGTAGTGGTAATTTAATATAAAGGTTGCAACAAGTGAGCAAGAGTTCATCCTTCCATAAAAGAATCATTGTACGATATTACCCTACTTTAGGGGTATTTTGATATATGAAGTAAAGGACCATTTCTACCTTATTTTCTAATACCTTGTTTGTGATTTAATTTTAATGGTTAAGGATCATAACAATTGGTATCAAAGCTTTTTTTTTTGGACCAAAAGGGGGGATTTTTTCTTTTTCTTTTTGCAAAATTTTCAAGGAACAAAAATAGGGTGTGTCACTAAGATCCATTTATGTATATTTCTATGCATAATCTACATAAACAAATTGTAGACCCGAGTTCCTCTTGAAAAAATGCATGTTTTGAAAAAGAATCATTTAAATTAGAGTTTGGGAAGTGAAGTTATCATTGGTTTAAAATAATATATTCTCACGTTTTCATGATTGGAATGAAACATGACAAAATTAGATTGGATATATTGTAAGGTTGTGCTTAATGTAAAACCAACTACTTTAATTTCCTGTAGACATAAATATCTAGTTTAGAAATAAAAGAGCAAATTCTTTGAACAATGGCCCTTCTTACAGAGTTTGCAAGACCCTTGAAAATTCCATGACACTCTTTTCTATCTAGAACCTTCAACATGAACACCCATCTCCTCCCCATCATTACTTGTTAAGGTTTGATAAGACTTCAAATATACAATTTTCTTTTGAATATGCACAATGTAATAAACACATCTAAACTACATTTCTTGTGTTTTCTCTAACCATACTCAAGAGCATCATTGACATGAGGATTCTACATCGAAGGTGGAGAATATTTTCTTCAACTACCCTCCCCCATACTAAGATGAGCCATTGAGTTCCTTCCTTATGGTTGATTTTATAGGCTTAGGAAAAGTCATCCCTATAGTGGTTGAGCATTTAGGTCGCAGGGCCTTGTGTGGTAAGAGCCTTGTTTCCTTTTTGAACACTTGAATTTAACCATTATCATCAACAAACGACAAATATTTTTGAGTTTAGTTAGTAGAAGGAGTAGTTGAAGAGACGTTAGGAGACTTAACCTTCACCATTAAGGACAATCCTTAATCTATTGTAGTGACCTTGCTATGTAAAAACACAACAAATTGTTTTAAACTACTAAATTATTAACATATAGAAGTTCATAGGTTACTAATTCTTTATTGAGAGGATTCAATTTCCAAGTGTAGACATGAAACACTTTGTTCTAGTGACGCCTAAAAACAATTTATCAATGTTGGGTTTAAACTATCATGACTTTCTGAAGCGAAAAATGACTACAAGATTATGTTAATAGTGGACTAGAAGAATGGTTACAAACTCTTGAATCACTCATTTAAGTAAGATGATGTTATGCCAACTTACAATATTCATAGATTTATTAATCAAGGTTTTGAACTATGCTAATGAAATGATGATAAGTTTATGCATATCATCTAATCATGTTGGACCATACCAAATAAACCTAAGTTTGGATTACATTCTTAAGTAAAATGGACTAAGATAAATCTATAATTATTTTAGAGTATAATTTATAGAATCTAATTAGGGATTTGTTCATCTTATGATAGCCTTAAAGGTGAGAGGAATTTCCCAAGGAATTCTTCAAGTGACTATAGACCATATTTTTGAAAAGAAAAAACGATTGAAAGGAAAGGAGTATTTGTTTGATTTATTGATGTACAAATGCTTTTTTGGGGAGACCAAAAAAGTTTCATAAGGCTGATAACTTCTTTGGGATCATCCTCAGGAGACTAAAAAATTCTCATGAGGCTGATAACTTCTTTGGGATTATCCTTAGGAGACTAAAAAAGTCTCATGAGGATAATCCCTTCTTTGGGATCATCCGTAGGAGACTAAATAAGTGTCATGAAGTTGATCCCTAAGAAGGGATCACTAGTTTCCTAAGGACGATCTCAGAAAATGGGTTTAAACACTAAGAACATCAATACATCAAATATATATTCCTTTCATTTTTATCATTATTCAAGTGGCTTATAATTTCATTTCTATATTGTTAAGAATTCATTTATAAAAGTAACACCATTAATTTAATTAGTATATTTCAATTAAAAGAAATCACATAAACAAAATGTGGCCCTCCTTAAGCAAGGGAATATGGTTGGTTACTTCTTACTTTTTTTTCTTCTTTGAAAATGTTATGTCTTACTTGTTGCGTTGAGAGGTGTTTTTTATAGCTTAGTATGAGGGAGATGTGTAATTCCTTCCGTACTCAACATGGAGTTGATACATGACATTTAAAAAAATATTAATAACAAAAAAATATTTCAATGTTTTCCATAAATAAAATATTTCAATGTCCACCTTCAATAAAATATTTTTATTGGTTAAGAGCATGTGTTTCCTCTTAAGAGGTCATAGGTTCAAATCTAGAGGGGGTAGGGTATGTACACCTTCATAGTTTTTAACATTCAAATCACTACGCGGAGGGGGTTCTCTTGTCCCATGACAAAGAAGGGGGTCTCATACACCAATTTAGTGTCTGGCTTGGTTCTGACCTTAAAATTAGATTACACACACAAAATAATTGAAATATGAGTGTGTAGGTTTTCACAGTTAGTCATAATGTTGCTTGAGAAACATTTCAAGTGGACACTCCACCCGCTCCACCCATCATCAAGGAAAATTAAAGGTGAAATAATAATAGAAAAGAGTGTTGGAAAATTGGTTGTCATTGATGTCAACCTTAGAAGAATCCCTAAAGCAAATCCCAGAAGCCCCTAAAAGTGATGATGATGTGTCCACTTGAAGAAACCTTGAAGAGCCTTAGGAGCCTTGACATAACTGTATATAACTTTAAAGTGGCCCCTTATGGCACTTGTTTTAAGCATGGCCCTCATGAGATGATATAACATGTGGTTGTTTCCACATGCCCACTTGGAGTTGTACACAAATGGAGCTTTGAAGAAGCTCCTAAAACAAAGAGAATAAGCCCCTAAAGAAAATTGAAGAAGCCCCTAAATATAAGAGAATAATCCCCTAAATTCAAGTGAAGAAGTCCCTAAATCCAAGAGAAGAATCCCCTAAAGCAAAGTGAAGAAGCCCCAAAGGTCGACCATCCTTAAGGAAGATGTGTGACCCAAAATTTGTGACCCTTAGTCGCACCCCCTCATGTGGAGAAGACTCATATAAATAAAAGGAGCCTCATTTTTCATTTGGATCACACCAATTCGACCTAGCCAAGGAAGATGAGTGAATTTCAGCCTAGAGGAGTGAATTTCCAAGGGAACATGAAGTGAAGAAGGGAGAAATTCCAAGGGAAGATGAAGTCTTGTGATGATTTGTTCTAAGGTTTTTCTTTGAAGGTCATCTTGGAATTTTTGATATAATTTTTTTTCTAGAATGATTCAGATAGTGAAACTTGGAGGTGTTTCAGAAGAGATAGAAAATAATATTGGGTATGAATTTAAGGTCTTGAATCATTACATGTTTGTATTTATACTCAGTGGAAGTTGAGGTTTTTAAAACTGGGGTTTTCTTCTTTAAAACGAGTTATCTTTCCATTTTTGCTATAAGTTTTTTTTCCAGGGATGAGTCAAGGAGATAAAATTGGAGTAATTTCATATAATACATTGAAGAATATTGGGTACAAGTTTCAGATCCTGATTCATTACAAGTACAAAGTTAAATTTTGGGAGTTAGGGTTTATGACTAATCCATAAACTAGTCCCAAACAAGTATTCGTGATAGAACACTTATATATGAAGCTTGGTAGGTCCAAATTGAATTCCACTTATGCATTAGAAGGAGAACATATCCTAATATTTGAGGTCCAAGTTTTAGAATGAGAAACCGCAAATTGAGCTCATGGAAAATCGTACAAGTTTGCATATTTGAGGTACAATTATGAGCAATTTTGTATGCATATTTAAGAAGTGATTTTGGGAATGCATTTGAAGTTTGATTTGATCTTGTATCATCATTTAAAATATTCCAAGGGGGTTAGTTTCTCCTTCTAATAGGTGTTGGAAAACTCAGGGAGTGGGTGCTTCCTTCAAGTTTATGGTGAACCAAGCCGGTTCACCAGGTAAATACCCAATGTAGGTAATACAACATGTTATAATCCATAAAGGACAATATATTAAATAATGTATATGAATATGAGATGATGAGATACAATAAGAATGAGGGCCTTATATACCCACGCAAGGGTGCCCTTCCATGAAGAGACGTGACCTTTCATTGGGAAGGTGTCTCTTCATTAATTATTCATTAACTATTATAATGTATTTATATTTATTATTATATATTATGTTCATAACATTGCCTTCCCCTTAAAAATGCTTTGTCCTCAAAGCATACTTATGGAAGACTTATCTCTTGCTATGGCTTGTAATATTGTCTTCTTATTCTTTATTCCTGAATTAGTGATCGTTGAGGACTTGAAACAATATGATCTTCTAAGCATTGCATAAAACCATTGAATTGTAAGGGAGTTTTCCCACCTTAAATTGATCTTCTGCCCAATGGGGATTTTATGGGGTTCTTGTAGACAATTTGATGTATTTTGACTCCCATTATAACTTCTACCTTGAGCATCATTTGTAATGGAAGTAATAATTTTTGACATAATTTTCATTTGTTTCTGTGGATACATTGATTGGTTGAAGTATCGATTTTTGTGATTAGGATGTCTATAAGGCATCCTTGCAACCTGATATTTACTTCATGTACTTGTAGCTTCTTCTTAATTAACACTTGGAATTGAGTCATCTTCATAGCTGTGTTTTGTTTCTACTTTGACATGTGAATGCCTCTTTACATCAACTGAATCCCTTTGAACTATAAGGCTGACTAGGTCTATATTAATTGCTTTATCCACCATCAGATTTTTTTCCATTTGAAGACTTCTTAGTTCCATAGGTTCAGTCATTGTTTCTTTATCTACCAATGATTCCTTATTGATAAGTTGTTCTAAATTTCCTTGTAGCATATTCTTACCACTCTTTATATTATTAACCTGGGTGAGTAAACTTTGATTATGGATTTTTAGGCATGAGTTTTCTTCCTTATCTACTTTGGTTACTTTGTTCTTATATTCCTTCTCCGATTCTTCCTCTTTCAACATTCTAATCTGTTCCATTAATATTTGATTAAGGTTTTTTAAACGCGAGGTTTCTTCATTTTTTTTGCCTAATTTCTTATCATTCTTCAACTTCTTGATTTGTTCAACCAATATTTGATTATGGTTCTTTAAACAACCATCCTCTTCATCCTTCTTTTATAATTTCTTAATGAGATCGTGATTAGCTTGTTCTAACTTCTGATCCCTATGCTTCTTATCTTTTGACTCGTTGAGTTGTACCAATAAATTTTGGTTATGATCTTTTAAGTAAGAAATGTCTTTGTCTTTTTCCTCTAATTTTCCCTCAAGATTTTGTTTTTGTCTCTCTTCTTGTTTTTTTAGCATTTTCTCCAACCCAACTTGAAATTGTAAATTTCTGTTGTGTTGTTGATAATGAATTAATTGGTTTTCTAATTCTTTTATTTTTACTTCCCAAGGGGTGTCACCTTGATTTTCTACTAAAATAAAAATCTTTTTACAATATGGAAAAGGGAGAGCTCCATTCATAAGGCCCCTTTCACACTCTTCCTCTTTTTCACAATAGGGACATTTTTCCGAAAATTTATTCTTTGTAGATGTCATAGTTCACTTCTTATTTTTCAATAAATGATAAATGTAAAAGGGGCTCTTCTCTTTAATGATAGTGTTCTCCTCTTAGAATATATATATATATATAATCTCCTTATACTTTATAAAGAGTACCTTATGTTTGACTTATAATAAAATTCCCTTTTATACTCTTGACTATTTGTTAGCGGTGATTAGCACTCAACAAACACGACCCTGAGTTTTGTGAAATACTTCTTTAGAGGAAGATACACACACACATATATTATATATGGTATGGAATACCATGGGCCAATGGTTTTCCAAAACCATGGGATGGTAAATCTCCAAAGGTAAAATAAAATATTCACTTTTCCTCTTCTTTGAAACTTTTTCTTTTAAATTACTTTTTCTCACTTTTTAAATGACAATTAACTTAACTAATGCCAAATCTGGAATATTTCTTTCAAACTTCTTGGTGTGCACTTATACCTTTTTTTTTTCTCCTTTTTGTTTTTATTTTTATTCTGTGCAGAATGACTATTTTACTTTCGCTGAAATGTGTAGAATATTTGATTTATAAATGGCCAATGGCCAATGGCCAATATGAGGTCAAAGACTTGATTTTAGAGAAACTCTATTTGTGGCCAAAATCCGGATCGAGACGAAGCTCTGATACCACTGTGGTGAATCAAGCCCGTTCACCAGGTAAACATATTAAATAATGTAAATGAATATGAGATAATAAGATACAATAAGAATGAGGGCCTTATATACCCATGTAGGGGTGCCCTTCCGTGAAGAGACA
>ML814524.1:13950-34951 GCA_009831015.1 Picea engelmannii | reverse complement strand
TATATATATATATATATATATATGATGGTTAATGTCCACTGAGACCAGAATTGATCTATCAAACCTTAAGAAAAGCAAGAGATTACTTGGATGCATTAAGAGAAGCATTCCAAGATCATTAAAGTTTTGATGACCTAGAAGGTTAGGAAGGTCGGTATTGTGACAATCATTTGGAAATTGGGATCTAATTTGGGTATATGCAGGGCATTCTAGGAGAAAGTGCTTTTCCTATTCAACCCTCTTGGTGTCACAAAGGTGATAGATTCTTTCTTGCCATGGTGTTTTGGGGATTGTCCAACACCCAATTTCACTATGCATCTCATGAGAATTAGTTCTTATTTTAGAAATATTGATTCTCTCCTTTACACTATTCAAGATAGAGAGATACTTTAATCTTCAAGGTTAGGGTTAACTACCTCCTTATAATATCTTAATTTTATTTTTTCTTCTAATTATTTATTGTACCATAGATTCCCATTAAATTCATCTTGAACAATATTTTTAATATCATCGGTATTTTGCAAGATAACTTCTTTTATTCCCCCAATGATTTAGCCAAGACTTGACATCATTATGCCATCCCTGCTTGAGTCGTTGGTGATTTTGGCTAGAGACTAAAGAATTTTTGGGGAGCCTCTTGTTATCCATGTTGTTTATATTGTTCTTGTACATTAAGTACATAATCATAGGTGTGCTCTCAATGGGGGAAATGCTTGCTTCGATGAAGAGGATATGATAGGGTGTATTTCCCTTAATTTTGAGATTATACGCTATAAAATTATTTTGGTTCGCTCTACATTTCTACAAGATTCTCGAGAGATACTGCGTCCCCAAATTTCACATCCATATAAGATAACATGAGTGACAAGAGTCTCACAAAGGAGATTTTTCTTATTCCATAGCCAAAGCTATGCTAATTTACAATTATTTTCAAGCCCATAATAAACTTTCCACCCTCCATTTATCCTTTTATCAATGCTATAGTTCCATTTGAGCTTGTGATGGATATCAATTCCAAGATACTTGTAGAAAGACACTTCCTCCAAGATGTTATTGTCATATCCAAATTATCGTAGGTGATCTTGTTGGATTTAATGATCATAACCTTCATTTTTTTAGTGTTCACAGTCATACCAGTACTAGAGTAGAAGTCATGGGGATTCTAATATGATTACTAAGGTCATAGGGATTCCTTTCCATAAGAACAAAATCATTGGCATAGAGAGGAAAGATGATTACTATACTAGAAAGAGTTGGGCCAACACAACCTGACTTCCAAACAATCTTCTAACTTGTCAATGTAAATGCCAAAAAGGGTAGGGGAAAGTGTTAAGCCCTAAATCGTGGCACATTAACCCTTAATTGGGGAATATTACATTAGTATTTTTATTTTATTTATGTCGACTTGGGTCCATTAGTTTTAATTGTACTTCCTAGTATCCTATATATACCAAAGATACCTTTTCATTTGGAATCATCTTGTATTTGTGAATTCATATGATGTATAAGGAGGTTTCCCCCTCGAAGAGGCTTATTATATTAATTTCTCTCTTTTTAAAGGAGTTGAGTACTTATTTTGATGTTTTTATGCTATTTTGATATTTGGTTCTTAACATTTGGTATCAGAGCTAGACAATCCTTGGGATTGGCTTCTTCAAAAAACGTCTTCTTGGAATTTTTTCTCCAATTTTTTTTATGGAAGGTTTCGAGATCTGGAATTTATATGGTGTATAGGAAACATATAGAGATAACTTGGGTACATATTTCTTATATTGTTTCGTTACATTTTTGGAGATACATTCTGTTCAAGTTAGGGTTTTTGACTAGTCCTGAAACTAGTCTGAAACATGTCTTCTTGGAGTTTTTGCTCCCAAGTTTTTTCAGATTCATTTCAAGTTATGAAATTTTTATAGTATGAAGTTGGAATAGTGAAGTATATTTTTTACAAATTTCATCCCTTTCTTCGCTGCACTCTGAAATTTATTCTCTGAGGAATGTAGGGTTTTTGGCTGGTCCATATTTCAGTCTAAAACATGTGTTCTTGGGAAAATTATTATATATAAATATACAAAAATCCAAATTGAGTGAGACCTATTCAATTGGTTAGAGTATGGACCTAAGTTATATAGGTACAAATTTCAAGTTCTTAAGTGAAGACAATGACACATGGTAGTCAGTACAAGTTCGCTCTCCTGAAAGGGAAAAAATTAGTACATCTTGTGAAAGTTATCATAAAATTCTCTCGGAGAACCCAATATTGGTCTAACCTGTGGGGTTGGAAAGAAGACACATCAGGATACCTCATGCCAAAATTTTATACTTAGAAGGGATGAAATTGCAGAGCTACAACAAAAGAAAGGTCTGCTAGTAGAACAGTCTCTGAATCAGGGTTGTAAAAGGTGTGTTGTTTTTTGGAAATTTGCATAAATTTTGACTAGAAGATCCAATTGGGGTGATTCAAAAAGTGGAATAAAGTGGGATAAAAGAAGTATCACATAAAATTGGGATAATCTTAGGAATTTTTAGGTATAGACGTATTTCGATGTCTCTAAACGTAGGAGCTGTCGTTACTTGTCAACGCTACAAGTCAGAGGCAGTGTGGTTCTTCCACGTACCTAGAGTATATCGAAATCCCCCTTTCGAATGATTGCACATTATACAACACTAATATGGATTTGAGATCCCACGTACCTAAAACATATCGGGAGACCCTCTAGAATCCTGAGACCAAACGAGTAAACCATTTGGCCATCTTGTTTCTATAGTACACCGAGAACAACACTCGGGGGTATCATTCTCTAGTACCTGGGTAGTTAGATTGTACGACTAAGGGCATGGTCAAGCCTCCTTACTTAGTGCCCTGAGATATTGGGCCGAGTACTATTGTTGGAATCCACATGTATATCAAAGAGGTATAACAACTATCACTCCCTTGTCTGTGAGGACCTCTTCCTAAGCCAATTAAGAATTCCTACCTTGTAGTGATACTTGGCCAACATGCCACCAAAAAAGGGAACTTCTACACTGTTGAGGAAAAGGTATGGAACACCTTATTCAATCATTTTCAAATCTTGCCTCGCTAGGAAAATATAGTTGAGAATGTCACCTTGGGTTTATAGCCTCAAAATATTCACTCAATACACAGGTATTAATTACAAGGATTAAGGCTGATTTTATGATTTATATATGTTGCAATGTAAAAATAAAATTTATACAAGGATACAAGAATGTATTCAACTTTTACAATAAAGTAAACATGGAGACCAAAAGCGAAAGGAGGAACCAAGTCATGAAAACACATGTACGAGACAAGATAATAATCTGATTTATTTCATTCTGAGATACAAAAGTGTATTTCTCTTTACAAACCCCTGCGAGGGTATGGACCAAAGTCAGATTTAGAGGTCTCCGATGGGAACCATACAAAAAGACTCCGACAGTAAAATAAAACTGAAATTAATAATCACAATCAGCTTGCCACAAAAAAGTTTCCATTTGAATTTGCAAGATATCCTTTATCAGCCATGGAAATTAATTCACAAACAAACAAGAATACAAAGACTATCAAGGATGAATCAAACACATTTAAAACAAGCGAATGAAAAGTATGATTCAGTTTTGAACCTTGCTGCCTTCAATAAGACCTTGCTGTCAACAAGGGGATTAGGCTTTCAAGTAAACTCATAAATGAATGAAAACTAAAAATATCTCATTTAACTAAAGAGAAAACCTTAGTCTTGTCTTTCTCCTTCTATTCTCCCCTTGTCTCTTCTTCTCATTGAACCTTTATTCTTTCTCAATAAGTTGAGGTAGTTCAAGTACTTTCTTTAGTTAAGTCAAATTAACTTAACTAATTAGTTTAGGGAGAAATAATTAATAATAATATATAAATAAGGGTCTAGTTAATAATTACTAAATAGGTGGGATCCCTTGTGACTCCCATCATTCTTTTTCCAATCATCAAATATAAAATACATAATTTTATCATTTGGATCATATAACACCCTTGTAGATCCCATTGATATCATTTAAATCGAATATTTAAATATCAACAACATTTAAGGATGTATCCCCCCCCAAAAAATATATCCATTTTATCCACAAAAATATCCGAAATAAAGCTTGCTGTTCCCAAAAGTTGAAAATGATTAAATACTGTCTTCATCACTAAAATAATAAAAAACCTTTAAAATCCATATTTGTTTCTTTGCGAGGCATATTTCCTCTTTTCACTGCTGTCTCCAACTGACTTTCCTTGAGTGGCCCTTGGTTGGTTAGACCCTTGGGGATGTATTTCGCTAATCACATGAGAGAAATCATCTTGTAGGTGGAGGCATGAAGACACCGACTTAGAGGATTATGTGGATGGAATGGAGGGGGAAATTGTTGTTTTTCCTTTGTCTTGCATAGGTTGCGGGATATCCATTTTTAATCTTTTGATAGCGTGCGAGGATTGTATTGGAGAAACAACATAAGAAATTTGAACATTGTGAGTAATTGTGGTGGTAAAGGCAATGAAACAGTGGGCCAACCACGGTGGTGAGAGATAGTTTGGTGGACAATTTCTTGCCAACCATCATTAGCGGGGACTTCAGGCTGCAATGAAACATGTGGAGGAATGAGAATTCTAGGAAAATTCTGAGGAGGCTGAAATGGGGGTTTGTCAGGTCAGGGATGCAAGATACCATGGCCAACCAAATTAAAAAACCCATCTTGAAACAACTGGTTCAAATCTTGTGTATCAACATCGAAATGACTAGAAAATTGAGGCCTTCTATGGCCTCGCTGCCAGTTACCTCTACCTCTATTATTTCATCCATTACTGCCCCTACTGAAAAAACTCATCCTGTAGCAATAATTAATCAATCATGAAATTCTTAATAACCCATACATGAGACTATGCTTACATAAATCAAGAGTTGGCTCTATAATTTACTACAAGACACATGCAATCCATCCATCAAAATGCCATTTACTAATTTCCACATGAACAGGTAATTGATAGGGTTAATGAGAGTATGGAGGGATTGTATTTAACATAATGTGATATCATGGAGGGGGAAGAATTTATGAATACTGTTCAAACAATCAATAAAAACCATCAACTGTGTAAAAACATATCCTAGAATATCAGTCATCAATCTCTGCCATGTCAACTTTCCTTGATTTCCATACAGACTTCTCTTAAAAATAAATATCACATAACATGGAATAGATAAGTGAAATTGGGATCATGAAGGGGCTATATTTAGCGAAAAATGGTATGATGGAAGGGATTCCCACATATATGTTTCTAATAATACATCAAACAATTCCATCCTCGTTGTTAATTAATAATCAAAACCTTTTACTGTATTAAGAATGAACAACACTCTATTTCCAAAACAAAACTCAAAAATAATGTTTCTTTCCAAGGATACTCATTTGCTTAAGAAATTGCATTGCACAGTATCCTATTTTATATTACCCATGAATTAATTAACAATAATAACACTGCTTATATATAATAGATTTGAGGAGTGAGCAATATCATAATAACCACAACCAATACAACAAACAATTGTGAAGTGGACATGCTATGATCCATAATGTCAACACCTGTAAAGTTTAAACCCACAGGGTCCCATGAAGTGTCTAAAGGTTCCCTACGTATAACAATAATTTGAATGAAACCATAATTAACCAAACCTTCCAATTTATTATATTCTGGTTCATAAAACTTCATTAAAGCATTTCATAATTCATATACAGTTTCTCCTCGCATTTGAAAACAACACGCAATAAGCTATATTTTAACAATACTTTTTCAAGATTGCCATCGACCCCATATTTCTTCTAGTGACAGACTATATCTTTAGATGAATAAGTGGGTTCAACATTCCTTCTACCATCAATCAAACCTATGGCCAAACAAAAGAGCACAAACAATGCTTTTATCAAATTCTGGGTAGGAAAATTTCCACGATAATTTCCAATGCACAGGGTTCAATACACAACAATGGATAGTAAGGTGGTAGAAGAAAGTGGCTAACAAAAAAACAGTTTGCCCAGAAGGAGCACATAAGGTTTAATCCTTCACAAAAATCCATATTAACACTCACAAAGTAGTGACTAGGGCGTGGGCACAATAGCCATGAAAAGAAACCACCAAAATGACAGACATAGTGTCCATATAACCCATAGGTAAGGAGCAGTGATACACTCTTGTCGAATAGGGAAGAAACCAAAAAAAGAGACAAGAGGTAAGACAAACTCGGTACTTTACCAACGATATTATTTTCCATAACAAAAATGCAAACAACTATACACAACAAAAGACACCACACCTCTTTTTCAATGCCATGGTTCAAACAAAACCACCACAGGAAACCAAAACCTTGCAAATAACCAATACACAGTCCAAATTCATTCATACAACAGCTTTGGAAATTCACAAACCATGAGAAAACAAGAGCCAACTGTTGACTTAAAGAGCAGAGTGAATGTTCATGGATGGAAAATAAAGAAAATTCCATACCTGTGTAAAAACTTTCTAAGGAGAAAAGAACAGCCTGTATACCTCCTCCATGACCGAGCAAAGTGGAGCAACAACAAGCAAGAAGAGAAAATGGAAAATGACTATGGCGGTGGGCTCAAGGTGAGTTAGAGTGACGTGCATTTACTGCACGTCGCTTCTAAATTCATGTTTTCATTAATGGCCAGTACGAGCAGGCCCACTATACCATTTATCAACCATTAACATCCAAATCAACTAAATACAAGTTGACTATACCATAGTTGCCAATGTTCCAATTTTGCAAATGCGCTAACACTTGTCATTATTCCCATTTCACATATAATAAAACTTTGCTAGTGGTAATCAAATCACAACCCAACTTACAATGTAACACTTGTAGCAAGGGTCAAGGTGATCACCAAACTAACCATACACCATATAAAATATAAAAATTAAACTGGAGTGTAGATTCCTCATCCATTCAAAGGCATCATAGTCACGTTTTGCGAGAGATAATTTAGACAACATCGTTTCCTGTTTAGTCACCTTGCCCATTTTGTCCTGTACTAATTATTTCAACAATGGTTTAAAGCAAATAAACTGTAGAGTTTGTGTCGCAACCAAGGCATAAACACATGAAATGTAAGTGTTTCTTTTCCATCATAGTCACATAAGTCACACAATGGGTCCCACCTATTAGTATATTATTAAATATAATTAAATAATAAGGAATTGAAACCATTTGCAAGAAGGTACCCTATGTTTCACTCTTGAGCGTCAACACACTGGAAACTCCATAGGGAAATCTGTTTCCAATAGATTAAGAACTCAAAATGTCTGGTTTCGTATATCGGTGAACATAGATCAAACAATCACTGACCAGAATGATTATGCAATAGGGGGAAAAAATATGGCTTAAGGGAAAAAAATGATCCGAGACTTTGGGAATAACTCATGAAAAGTGGTATGTATGAGGCGATTTGGTCTTGTATGCATAACATTTGATCAATCATAGTAAAAGTGTTTCTTTGTTTTAAGGAGAAATTTTCTGATATGCTCTTTTGAATTTCAGGATGGAGGGAAGAAAGGGATAGCAGGAAATAGAGAAGAAAATCAAATCATCTATCTAACAACAGTATTGGAAGCAAAAAGAAATATCAGCGATGTCTAAAAGGAGGACATCATGACAACTATGTAACTTTATTTTTATTGATCACCAATACTTACAAAATGCCATTGTTGTGGTGAAGATGATCCAAAACTTATTTCTGATAAACAAAAAACAACAGAAATTGAACAATCAATTAAACAAAGAAAAATAAAACAACAAAACAAAAATCTATATACATTAGTGATTTACACATGGCATTTATCAATCAAGTTGGTCCCACATAATGTTTCAAGTGGGAACCGTTTGTACTATAGGAAAACAATCTCTCTTCCAAATATTTTAAAAGATAAGAGTTTGCGCCTAGGAAAAAGCTATCTTGAAGGGACCTAGCCATAATTTCTGAAACTTCGAGTGTCTTCCTCTGTCAGCATGGGATGAGTCCCAAAGCAAGACTTTCTCATTTATTTTAAATTTGACAGATTTTGCGCGTTTGTTAAAATATTTCTTCACAGTTTTCTATCTTCTCTTTATGTTTTCCAAGGCAAACATTCTTTGTTCTTCTAAGGCTAATAGTGCATTTATCCTTTGTGGGACATTGGAAGAATTTAATTCTTCAATCTGTAGCATCAATTGTAGGGAGGAGAGTTCCAATTCAGTAGGTAGAATGGATTCTTGACCATGAACAAGATGGAAAGGGGTGCAACCTATGCTTACCTTGGTGGTAGTGCGATTTGTTAGAATATAATGGATGTTCTCATTTTTCCATTGACAATATCTCTATTGTCACCCAACCATAGGCCAAAGCCACCCTCCGAGCACCTTAACCTTGACAGAGAATCACTCCGAAAGCAAACCCTAGGCTAGATAGCCAAACAAAGGGTAGTGCACATTTCCCCAAGGATAGCGCACCAACAAGAGCTGATCAGATAGTCCAAACCCTAGCCAAGAGATATTGCCAAAACATAACTACTAGCTGCAACAGCTACACCGACAACTCTCCTCAAACCTGCGCACAAAACTGGGCATTGTAGTGCACACAAGTGCTGCTATGAAATTCTGAGACTGTCTGCCAGAATGAGAAATGGCCTCCTGTATTTATACTAATTCTGACTAACTGCCTGGGCCGACTTCTCATTCTAGGTATCTGTCTATTCAATGTATATTATTATTTCTGGCCGACTTCTTCTCTTGGAGGCTAATAACCTAATATAAATTATCTTCTTGAGCTGACAAGTCTTCTAGGGTTATTAGCCAACTCATTAGGGTTTCTTCTTGCTTCCTGGAGTATTCTATCCTCGTCAGGTTTACACATGGAGGTAAATACCTCCTGCAGTTACCATAATATCAATACTCCCTCCTAGCTAGGGAAGTATTACAGGTAATGGTCTTGAGCACAAAAACATACCATTCACCTGGTAGCATCAACATAGTTGTATAGACTAGATCATGACTAGATCATGAGCACCATCATCATCATCATCAGTGTCATCAGTTGCATCATCTCTCGAAACCATACTCTATTTGAGTAATCAGACATGATGCTCACTCCATAGAGTGATACAAGAGCCATTCTTCTAATCTAGAAGAGTAAATTTTATGAACCATTTTCTGTCAGGAAATCTCTGTCCTTTGATTATCCATCCAATACTGCTGATAGTCTTCAAGGCAATTGAAACAAAATAGAACACAACTGTGTCTATCCATAGTAGTATATAACTACAATCCAATGGTACACTACCACAACAAGTAACACACAAGTACTTGATCAAAAAAGTATAGTCATGAACAATGGAACACATCCACCACAGTAGTATACATATACTTTCATACAGTCTTCATAACAATCATCTAATATCAACCTGCATAGAAACAATGTTATGATATAAACTGAATCATCTGGGCCAATCTTTCACTCACATCTGTGAGATCTGAAAGAATATCTACCCTCATAGTAGAACAATGAGATATTTGGACTAGTCTTCTCAAGCAAGGAAGAATAACTGTCCTATATTATGAACTTGGACCATTCCCCACCTTGGGCCATTCTTCCTACACTAATCAAAGTGCACCCTGGTGAGAATGTATAAACCCTAAGGAATGCCTGTCCCTGATTGCTGAGCCTGGACCATTCCCCAACCTGGGACATTCCTCCTACACTAATCAAAGTGCTCCCTGGAGAGAATGTATAAACCCTAAGGAATGACTATCCGAACCATTTCCTCTGTTAACCACAAGAGGAAAATATTGTCCTGTACCAACCTCCAAAACAAACCATTCCTCATGTTAACCACAATGAGAAATCACTGTCCGGTGAGGCGGGATAGTCTTCTTTAGTAACCCTCAAGAAGAGAGACTTCCCTAGACCACTCCCCATGTTAACCATAATGGGAAGTCACTGTCTATGGTACATCATCAATCTGGACCACTTCCCATGTTAACCACAATGGGAAATCGTTGTCCGTCAGAAATCTCAATCCACTTTCCGAACAGGAAAGAATTTGTCCAAGATGGACTATTTTTCAATCTTGAAAATGAATGTCCTCAATATTATCTTCAGTGCTTCCTCCCATCCTGGGAGTCATCTCTTCCTTTTTCAATAAAGAAGTCGTCTCCACAAGCTCCATCTTGAGTACACAAACTCTTTCATCTTGGATAGAATCTTTACCAAAATGTTTTCTTATCTTCTCATATGTGGAGATATGTATTGGAGAACCACTTTCTCCTTTCTGGACTTCATCACAGATAATGTAATGCTTGATTTCAAATGTTGTACTTTGGTCTGGAACACTGGTTTTCTCTGAAGGCTTCATGTAGCTCTGATCAATAAAGTATATCATTGTTGGAAAACTGGAACATATCCATGTGGCACTTCTTCTGTTATTATGAGAATTGATCTTCTGAGTAATCATCTTGATACAATATCTTGTTATAGGAAATCTTCACCATGCTTCTGCTGTGAACTGGAGGTTCTCCACCAAGTTATTTTCTTCCATCTGCATACAAGGGTCTCTTTCTGGTATGCCTCAAAGTCTTGAGATTTCTCTTCATATGCTCTTTGCTCAATTGCTCTGGAGAACATTCTTTGCAATTATCTAATGTAGAACTCCAACTCATGGATGTTGCAGATGATATAATGACTCATGTAGAGATATGTCTAGTGTACTGGAACAAGTAATCATCATAGTCTTCTCCCTCCATCTGGGAGAACCTCTAGTTCTAGATCTCGCAATGCTTTCATTCACAAGTATTTCATACACTGTTCTTCATCATGATTTTTAGTTCCTCTGCTTGATTTCTTTTATTGAGTTCATATGAGGCTAGTAATCTTGTCATTCTTAATATAATGACTGGTTGTTCTGGCTTCTCTTTCTTTCTTGGAATATTCATGTTATTCCTGATGTTTTTCTTTAGCTCTTAGGTCCATGGAGTTTCTTATAGGTTCCATGCCCTAAATATTCCATTTCTTTCTTTCATCATAGGATCACAGATGTGGATGGACAACCAGGGATCTTTTAAGGCTACTCTTCGAAGAATACTTCTTGTGCGATTGAACTGAACACGTACTGTCTTTCATGGCTGCTACCATACTTCATCATTTTAATGGATCATAGGATTAGCTCCCTCCTAATCCTTGCTTCATGTATGAGTGCATATAATTGGCTCCTTCCGTCTAATAGAATCCATGCTTCCATCTGCATCCTTATTGTCTTCTACAATATATAATTGGCTCTCTCTGTCTAACAGAGTCCACGCTTCCATCTTGTTGTCTTATACAAAATGTTATAAGTATTTCTCCAATTTCCTCTTGATTGTTGACTTCTTCCTGTCTTTGCTTCTTCTAAGTCTCTTCATGATGGATTCAACTTATCTTGCAATATCTTTCACATGATTTGTTTGACGTATTTCATCCTTTCATGTGTATTATCTAATGATATCCATCCTTATATTTTTGTTCTTACATAGGTATAGTTATTCTTGGAACACATTATCTACCAAGAGATAGATATACAAGATATGTACAGAAATGATGCAAACAAGATATGTACAAGAAATAAGAAGAGTATTGTTACCTTTAGAAGAAGAAGTCTTTCTCATCCCTCTTAGTCTTCTTTGTAGGTTCTTTTTCTTTAGCAACTGATGTTTCATGTTTCTCCTTCCTTTTCTTTAGCTCGGGACAATGATTCTTGTAGTGACCATACTTTCGACAGTTGAAGCATTGTATTTTTGGAATATCTTTCTCTTGATTTGTCTTCCTCGTTGAACCAAACTTCCTCTTGTTCCTGAAGTTTTTGAATCTTGCTGTGAAGGCTTGATCATCGTTCTTCTTTTGGCGTTTCTCTTTTGCATTGATCCTTGATTCTTCTTGATCACATCAAGTCCAAAGTTCTTCAAATGTCAGATACTCCTTCCTTGTGTTCATGCTTGCGGAAAATTCATCCCACGTATTGGGAAGACCATTGAGTACTATGTTTATCAATTCCTTCTCTAAAATGACCTCTTCAATAGCTTGTAGTTGATCTCTTAACTAGGAAATCCTCACAAAGTATGATGTTATTCTATCCTCATTATTCATCTTCATGTCACAAAACTCATTCTTCAAACTCATAACTTGTCCAACGTTTCTGATCGAGAAGAGATTTGTTAGGGCATCATGCATCTTCTTCGATGAGTCAAGATGGGAGATGTATGGTATCAATTGGTATTTTATAGATTCCACTATGATACTCGTGGCATTGATTTCATCGTCTTTGAACTTCTCCATAACTGCAATGTTTTGTGGTTTCTTCTCTTTTCCTTCTTCAAATTCTGGTTCCAAGATCTTTCCTTTCACGATATCCAGCTCTTTATTCTTGGCAAGGATGAGGTCAATCCTTGTCTTCCACGCTTTGAAGTTAGAGGATCCATATAACTTGTTCTATGACTTCATAGAATAAGTCATGGCTACTTTGACTTGGTCAAACCCTAGATTTGACCACAAACTCAAACTTGACGTCTTGGATTGCTGAGAGTACTAGGAGATGCACTAGGATAGGGCACACTGATATGTCCCAAGATTAGGTCAATATCTTCACTTAAGGTGTGTCAATGAGAGGATTAGGGTTTCTGCAACTGCTTCTGCTAGTAAACCTAGCGACAGTGTCTTGGAAGCTACTTCTGCTAGTAACCCTAGCGGCAGTTCCTCAACGAGCTCAATATCCTAGCAGCTATGTTTCCTTCCAGCATTTAGACTGAATGAAGGAGGTGTGGGCCCATAACCTGTTAGAATATAATGGATGTGCTCGTTTTACCATTGACAATATCTCTATTGTCACCCAACCATAGGTCGAAGCCACCCTTTGAGCACCTTAAACTTGACAGAGAATCACTCTGGAAGCAAACCCTAGGCTAGATAGCCAAACAAAGGGTAGCACACCTTTCCTTAAGGATATCACACCAACAAGAGATGATGAGATAGTCCAAACCCTAGCCAAGATATATTCCAAGACAAAATTTAATTACTAGCTGCAACAGCTACACCGACAACTCTCCTCAAACCTGCGCACAAACTGGGCACTGCAGTGCACACAAGTGCTTCTCTGCAATTCTGAGACTGCCTGCCAGAATGAGAACTGACCTTCTGTATTTATACTAATTCTGGCTAACTGCCTGGGTCGACTTCTCATTCTGGGTATCTGTCTGTTCAATATATATTATTATTTCTGGTCGACTTCTTGTCTTGGAGGCTAATAACCTAATATAAATTATCTTCTTGAGCCAACAAGTATTCTAGGGTTATTAGCCAACTCATTATGGTTTCTTCTTACTTCCCGGAGTATTCTATCCTCGTCAGGTTTACACGTGGAGGTAAATACCTCCTGTAACTACCATAATATCAACATGATCTTCCCAAAGGGCATAAGTGAGGAGGGTGTGCCATTGACGAGGCTTATCTTCGATGAGCCTTTTTATGATCCTAACCAGATTTTTGTTAGTAGAATCGACTTACCCATTTCCTTGAGGGTAATAAGCTAATGAGGTGAAATGTTTGACCCCCAATTTAGCTAAAACTTGAGTCAATTTAGTGGAAATGAAAGCGAGACCATTTTTTGTAATAATATCTAAAGGAATGACAACTAGAGAAGATATTAGTTTCCAGGAAAGAAATTACATGATCGTCCTGTGAGTGTGTAAGAGGGACAACTTTAGTCCATTTAGTGAAATAATCAGCGGCTGCCAAAATGAAAATATTCCTTGCGGAAGATGAAGGATTAATAGGACCAATAAAATCTAGGCCCCATTTAGAAAATGGAAAATCCGAGAGAATAGGTTGCAAAGGCATAACCAAAAGACGCTCTTTCCCAGTGAATTTTTGGCACTTGTCACAAGATCTTGCGAACTTATAAGAATCTCAAAAAATTGAAGGCCAATAATAACCATTTCTGATGATTTTAAAAGAAATAGATTTAACAGAAAAGTGGCCACCGATGTGCATAACAAAATCTGAAGATCCATGAGTTTCCTGTAACAATTTCTATGCTTCCTCATATATATATATATATATATATATATATATATTTTCCTCAGAAAAATTCATAATTTCATTATAGAACAAAATTACATACACAGATATGTATTTTCTATTTGTCATAGATACACACATATTTTCCGACAAAAAAGAGTCTTTTGTGCTTCCTCATTATTCACACATCGAAGTAATATACCATCAACAGATGTCCTGAAGAAAAAGTCTCCTAAAATAGTATACCTGGAAGATTCAAGACACAACCTTCTCCTTTGATGAGGATCTAAGTCATCTGGGCATTTTTGATATTGCAAGTAATACACCAGAGTTTTATACCAAGGGTGTTCAACAATATAAAGGGTTTGAATCTCAATATGAAACAATGTTGAAAGAGGATTATCTTGATCGTCAATTTCTTCACTTGCTTCAACATGTTGAGCTAAGTGAAGGTCTAAGTCTCATCCCTTAATTGTTTTAGAAGTCATGATGGTTAAATCATGCTCCTTGATTTTGGCAATCCAATGTGAAAGATTCCATGAAAGATAAGTTTGTGAAAGCACAAACTTGACAGCAGGCAAAGAAACTTTTACTTGCGTGTGTTTTCCTAGGATAAAGTGGCAAAATTTCTCTACAACTTTAATAAGAGAAAATGCATGTTTCTCAATATAAGAGTACTTGAATTCATCATCTAATAAACTTTGGCTCATGTAAGCTACAAGTTTCTCATTATTCTGATCATCACATTGTAACAGGATAACATAAATTGCTTCCTCAGTGGCATTAGTTTATATGATAAAATATTTCTCAAAATCTGGTTTCGCCAGAACTAGTGCGGAACTAATTGCCTTCTTAATCCTTACGAAAACATTTTTGACATCATCTATCCAAGAAAAATAGTGACCTTTCTTGAGAAGATTATGAATCGGTTTAACCATTAAAGAAAAATCAGGAACAAACCTGCGGATAAAGTTGATAATACCCATAAAGTCTTGAACCTCCTTTTTGGAAGTGGGGGAAAGAAGGTTCATGATAGCAGCAATCCTTCGGGATCTATGCTTATTCCTAAATCATAAACGATATGTCCAAGGAGCTTTCCCTTGGTGACGCCAAAAATAGATTTAGAAGGATTTAAGGAAATGCCAAAATTTTTACATCGCATGAGAACTTTCCTGAGATGACCAAAGTGATCCAATCAATTCTTTGAATAGTTAGTCAAATAATCAAGATATACTTGGATAATTTTACTGATAAGATTGTCAAAATATATTTTCATATCTCTTTGGAAGGTGGCACCTGCATTAGATAAGCCGAAAGGCATGCGTTCATAAGAAAATGTGCCCCAACATGTACTAAAGGCGGTTTTGTATCTATCAGTCCTTTTTTCCTTGATTTGATTATATCCAGAGAAACCATCAAGTAAGGACATCATTTGTGACCCTGCGACCTATTGCAAAATCATTTCCATATTAGGGAGAGGAAAATGATCTTTTACGCTATCTCTATTCAATGCGCGAAAATCAACGCATAAATGAATCTGGCCAGTTGTTTTCCTAACAAGAAACAAATTTGAAACCCACTCAGAATACTTAATTGGAAATATTATACCATCTTTCAAAATGTTTTCCAACTCCTTTCTAATAGTAGCTTCAAGTGCGGGGTTAATGGGTATTTGTTTTTGCCACACTGGTTTTATCCCTTCCTTTATATGAATGGTATGTTGTATGAGAGCAAGATCAAAACCACGAAGATCCTCATATGACCATGCAAAACCATCTTGAAATTCACGTAGTAGTTCCGTGAAGTTATCCCTTTCCTCGTCGGAACACTGGGAACCTAGTTTAACCATATTTAGAGATTTAGAGGTCCCGAGGTTCAAGGAAATGGTATCACCCACTTTCCTTTTTGACTCCTCTTCCTTACGTGTGTCTTTGTTGCTCACATGACTTGATGAAAATGAACTCTCAAGAGGAGTCAATCCTTTTGTAAATTTGTCATCTTCCATAGATATGATTTCCTTACGCTTAAACAATTCATTTTGTATGAAAGAACATATGCCTTCATCATTAGGGAAAACCTCCCATGATTCTACATTATCTAGAATGTGAGGACGATATAAAGATTGAAAAGTACAATCGGACCTTTGAGGTAGAAGTTGCCAAGTAGTGGATGCCTCAAATACAACTAACCTATCAACCATTGAATTAAGTTCTCTCTTAACATGAGTGATGTTAAATGATAACATGTTCAAGATAAGCACCCAAACAACTTGGGTATAAAGTTTCATCAACTTATTGATAGGATAATACATTTTACGCACAAGGTTCACAACAAGTTCAGAATCACCAAAAACTGTAAGGTGGTTGCAACAAAGGTTATAAGCATTTTCGATGCCTAGTAGTAAGGCTTCAAACTTCGTGACATCGTTCATGCAAGCAAAATCTAATCTATAAGAAAAGTTGTGGATTTTACCTAAAGGCAAGTAAAAGATAATGCCAGCTCCATTAACTTCATTTGAGCATGAGCCATCGAAATTCATGTGCCACATACTGTCTTCTAAATCGTTTTTTTCTAAAGTTGTGTCACCCTCATCAACAAAGATAGAGTACACCCTAAGTCTTCCTCAAGATAATTTACATTCAGTTGAGGAATACTCTTTATGTATGGTGAAATTCTTCCTTCTCTTAGGACTATGATATTCTTTCCATTTCGGGGAACGAATAAGTGTGTCCCATCAAGCGAAAGATATCCACCTGTTAAGGATTTCCAGTCTCTTCCTAGGATAATAGAATAGTTTCTTACTGACATGTCGATTACTTGGATGCTAAGGGTTGTCCTTATTTTGGGATGTGCACATAGAACTAAGGTTATGTCTTTGATTTCACCTATTGTTGATTGCTACAGACTGTTATAGGAGAGCATGCTTCTAGAATTTTCATTAGTACATGATAAGCCTAGCTCTTCCATGATGATTTTTTTCATTACGCTTGGGCCTGAACCACCATAAATTACGCAAAAATGGGCTATGTTATCCATAATTTTTACAGAAAAGAAAAAAAAAAGAAGGTTTTTTATAGGGTATCTAAAATTATTTACACCTATCTTATTTACAGTGGGATCCTCTTCTTTTGCCTCTTCAGAAAGATCGACTATTGTGGAAGATTTTCCTTCCATAAAATTCTTGAGATGATTTTTTTATTTAGGGATGAAAACATGTCCAAAAGAGTAGCATCAGCCTTGATATTAGCTAGTTGGTTAAGGATATTATACTTGGAAGAGTGAAGAGGGGAAGGAAATCATTGAATCTCGGGAACTTTGACAGTTTTTACATTAGTACCTTGTGAAGATGAGGCTAGAGTGGAAGAAGCATGAGGAGGATCGTATTTCCCTTTAGGAGCATAAGATTTGTTCATAGTATTTATGATCATAACATATTCCAGTTCTACCCAATCTAGAACAACGGTAGTGGTTTTGAGATTCTTTCCAAGGATTTTATCTCTGACACTCATCTTAATTTTGCAAGTACTTTCTTCATGATTTACTTCACATAAGTTATACCAACTGTGAGACATAATGGACTTGGGCTTAAAATTGTTTTCAGTTGTATTCCTAAAAGGTGTCGTGGATGAAGAAGATGCCCCAGGAGTATGTGAGGGAAAATTCCCCTTTCATTCATAAGATATCATTCAGTTGTTCATATCTTGTACAAGTTGTAGGAGGGCAGACATATCTGTTTGTTTGACTGAGTCTCCTTCAGGGAGACATGTTCTTTCAAGTTGCTTTTCATACTCCAGGAAAGTGTGGAGAGCGGAGACAATATTGTCAATAGCCTTTTCTTCACACCTATGATGATAAGGAGAGGGAAGCACATTATAGTAATGCATGAAAGCGACTTGGTTTTGAGGGCGGATTAGTTCAGGGACCTGATTGCACAATTTGGTGAAGCGAAGATTAAAGAACTTAATAGTCTCACCATTTTTGTAAGAAATATTGTTATATTCCCTTAACTGTTCAAATATGCTCTTGGATTGTCCATACGTGGACTTGAACCAATAAACTAACTCTTCCCAAGGGAGTTGACAAATAAGCGCATGCTATTTGGATCATATAACACCCTTGTAGCTCCCATTGATATCATTTAAATCAAATATTTAAATATCACCAAAATTTAAGGACATATCCCAAAAAAATAAATATATCCATTTTATCCTCAAAAATCCAAAATAAAGCTTGTTGTCTGCAAAAGTTGAAAATTATTAAATACTGTCTTCATCACTGAAAATCATAAAAAACCTTTAAAATCCATATTTGCTGCTTTTTGAGGCATATTTCCTCTTCTCACTGCCGTCTCCAACTGACTTTCCTTGAGTGGCCCTTGGTTGGTGTTGGCACAGGGGCAGACCCAGGGTTCAATGCTACAACAATGCACCAACAAACCCTAACTACTGGCCCTTTTGGCAACACCTGTGAAGCAGATGAAGTCTCACCCTAGGTAGAGCCAGGGGTGGTTGTAAGACTCAGGTGTCTGCAACCTTAGCCGGGACATAGATCTATGATTATATATCTTACAAAGCACTTATCCATGATCATTCATCAATATCCAACCCTTATTATGCTTCACAGATAGCACATAGCATCACAACACTTACTAAGATCTAAAGTATTTCAACACTTAACAATAGTAGAATAGATCAGATCCTAGATCAACACTAAGCATCTTCATACATATCGGATCTAACATTCATACATATTTAAGAAGAACAAAGCATAAATAGATCTATCTAAATATATCAAAGTACTTAGCAAGAGATAAACACATCAAATCCAAGCACAAAGCATAACACACAGATTTACGTGGTTCACCCTCGTCTTGGGGCTACGTCCACCAACTCTTCTTCTTTATTAGTGTCTTCAATCAATTACAACATAGAGCCACCAAAACCCTACTTCACATAGGACAGAATATCTACGCATCTCGCTAGATCCTTCTTCCTTACGCTATAGCATAAAGCCTTCTACAACTTCTTACAATGGCTTGTGCTCAGCCTCTTACATTCATGCATAGAGCACTTACAAAATCTATTAGCACTTAGATTTTTGGCCTAACATCACTTAGATGTCGATCCATCCCCCTACTTACTCCGCCTAGATGTTTATTTATACATTACAAAAGTGGGCCTAAATGTGGGTAAACCCATGGGCCGACATCCCTTTCCCATTACATATTCCAAAAACCCAAAAGGGGGCCCAAAATTGGGCTGAGATCCCTTGATCTTTTCTTCCTCTAGCGCTCCATCTTCGACAGGCTGTCGAAGTCCCAAAAACGGTCAAATATGACCAAGTAAATTCAAAAATTGGTCAAGGGCCAACAATTGGTTAGACCCTTGGGGTTGTATTTCGATGATCACATGAGAGAAATCATCTTCTAGGTGGAGGGGTGAAGACACAGAGTTAGTGAATTCTATGGATGGACTGGAGGGGGAAACCATTGTTTTTCCTTTGTCTTGCACATGTTGGGGGATATCAATTTTTAATCTTTTGGTAAAGTGCGAGGATTGTACTGGCGAAACAACAGGAGCAATTTGAACATTGGGATTAATTGGTGGTGGTAAAGGCAATGACAGAGTGGGCCAACCATGGTGGTGAGATACAGGCTGGTGGAAAATTTATTGCCAACTGTCATTAGCGGGGACTTCAGTCTACAATGACACATGTGAAGGAACATGAATGCCAGGAAAATTATGAGGAGGCTGAAATGGGGGTCTGTCAGGTCAAGGATGCAAGATACCTTGGCCAACCAAATTAAAAAACCCAACTTGAAACAATTGGTTCAACTCTTTTGGATCAACATCGAAATGAGTAGAAAACTGTGGCCTTCTATGGGCTCGCTTCTAGTTACCTCTACCTCTGTTATTTAAACCATTATTGCCCCTACTGAAAAAAATCACCCTGTAGCAATAATTAATTAGTCATGAAATTCTTAATAACCCATACATGAGACTCTACTTACATAAATCAAGAGTTGGATCTATAATTTACTACAAGACACATGCAACCCATCCATCAAAATTTCATTTATTAATTTCCACATGAACATGGAATTGATAGGGTCAATGGGAGTATGGAGGAATTGTATTTAGCGTAAAGTGATATCATGGAGGGGGAAGAATTTACGAATACTGTTCAAAAAATCAATAAAACCATCATTTGTGTAAAAACATATCCCATAATATCAGTCCTCAATCTTTGCTAGGTAAACTTTCCTTCATTTCCATACAGACTTCTCTTAAAAATAAATATCACAGAACATGGAATGGATACGTGAAATTGGGATCATGAAGGGGTTGTATTTAGTGAAAAATGGTAAGATGGAAGGGATTCCCATAGATATTGTTCTAATAATACATCAAACAATGCCATCCTCGATGTTAATTAATAATCAAAATGTTTTACTATTTCAAGAATGAACAACACTCTATTTCCAAAGAGCAACTCAGAAATAATGTTTCTTTCCAAGGCTACTCATTTTCCTGAGAAATTGCATTGCATAGTAACCGATTTTATATTGCCCAGGAATTATTTAACAATAATAAAACTGCTTATATATAACAGAGTCGAGGAGTGAGCAATATCATAATAACCTCAACCAATACAACAAACAGTTGCGAAGTGGATAGGCTATGATCCATAATGTCAACACCTGTAAAGTTTAAACCCACAGGGTCCCATGAAGTTTCTAAAGGTTTCCCACGTTGTTGACGGGCGAAACAGTCCATCCGTCAACTGGGAGAGTGAAACCGGTCCGGGGTTGTCTAAATAACCCAAGCCGTTTGGTATGGACCACCCTGACGAGTTTAACGGCTCCGTTGGCCGCTCTGAGGTCTCGTAAGGAAAC
>ML814523.1:99308-115547 GCA_009831015.1 Picea engelmannii | reverse complement strand
ATGACACATGAAGGCCATGCCCAATATTCTTAGTGTGATTTCCATTTCTCGTGTGGACTAATGTGGTACCAATATTTCTCTAAGGCTTCTGCTTTACTGACTAGTATTCTTTCTATCAAATGGAGAGATGAAGAATGGTAAACTTATATTTACACACCCAACCATCTCAACGCATGGAAGCTTCCTTTGAGCACCACTTGTCTTGATGATAAATATATATCATTACATTTTTTTAATTTTATGATATTCTTTGAAAATAATGTTTTAGATATTAAAACTTGGATATAATGCTATCTCAATGGTGTGTGTTAAAGGTACCAAATAAAATATATATGAGAGTTTAGTATTCTTATGATTAATTTTTATGGTATATTTTGAATATAAATTGGCTAAACAACATGTGTATGTAATTTTAATTGTTTGGAGGTTGATTACGTTTAAGAAAGTTGGCTCATTCGGGCCATAATATAATATAGAAAATATTATATGATAATATGGACCATAAGACAAAAAATTGAAATTCCCTGAGTTGATTACTGGTAAACCTACACTTAGTGATTATGCCATGGAAAATAAGTGTTGACAATAATAACTGATGAAAAATTTAAATTCTATTTCAAGCATCCCAATGAACTTCAATCCATGGTGATATTTGAATAATTTGGGACAATGAACAAAAAACAAAAAAAAAAATTAGAGACCCATATTATTAAAAGATCATTATGGCTTGAAATTCAAAAGCTCTTGATAGTTTGGCATCTTATGTCTAGGAAAGAAAAATTATTGGACAAGTTATCTATTAACTAATTGATAAGGTAGGCCATTAATGTAGTCTTACATGTATGTCTCTTATAAAATAAAATATGATATTTTTATACAGTATGAAAAACTAAGACAGATAGAAATTTGCAAAAATGATTTAACAAGCATAGGGGAAGGGGCACTCGTTATTTTAAAACGATGAGGCTTCTAGTGTTTTAGTTCCTATGATTGACCCTCATAGGCCCAAAACCCTTATATGCAACATTGTTTATCTCTATAGACAAGCTTGAGAACATACATCCCTTGAGACTTCATTTCCCCAACATGATATATATTTGAAACTACTTAATTTATTTTAATCTTATGCTTGATACAGTGATAGTTTTATTATTATGTCACTTTGTTTAATAGTGATTGCAATGTTGGATTATCAATTAATTCTACATGGAAATTTTTGTAATACTACGATCCATTCAAATTAATTCTCATGAAGGCGACTTGATAAATTACATCAGAGACATGGAGAGAACTATTACTAGAAGAATGGATGGTAAGAATGTTCTACTATGACCTAAAATGTATTTAAATAATTGAAGAACCTGTAATGACCCTGCCATTACAACAACAAAAGAAACATACAACAGGTAATTTTTTTTTCTTAGGAATTATCCATCACAATTAATAACAACATCATTGGCACATCATCCAATATATTAATGAAACAATATTAACACATTATCAATCCTTCATGAAATGAATTTGATGCATCATTTCCATGAATAATGATACACATATCGATGCATTAGCAAAAATAAATAACATCCCATAATCATTGCATTCATACAAATAAATAATGATGCATAAATAATATGAATCATAAAGCGCTCAAATCCTATCATTGGGATAATCATTAGATAACACCATGATAACATGAGATAACATAGCTCTAACTTAATGATCATAAATATAATCATAATAATGATATAAGATACTACCCGCCCAATCTACCCTGCAAGGTTAGGACCTCCAAGAAACATAAGCAACGCTCAAGCCCAAGTTCCAATTGATTTTTAAAATTTAAGGTCTCAAGATTGGCGACTATTCTAAGGAACAAGGAGTTGTCTATATCCCACTAAAAACAATTCCAATCATCATCTAGATCAATCCATCAATCGTATTCATCAATCATTATAGTGCAACGGTAATCAGTATCGCCATCAATTATACATCCATATTAAATATCCGTTGCGCACAAGAGTAACAATTCTAGAACCATCACATGTCAACTTAAGTAAAGGTGCAAGAGAAAATAGCCAGTAAATCAGTCATATATCAAATAATTCAAGACGCAATATTAATTAACATTAAAATCAAGGTGCAAGAGAAAAATTAACAAGCAATAACACGCCCACTTAAATAAAGTTGGGCATGTAATTCTATTATTATATCACAGCAAATCAATGACGCAAGGTAAATATTAATTAAATTGTTGTGGTGCCTAAGTAACTACAAAAATCATTCAATACATCATCTTTTATGCACATGAGAAATTTCTTATCTAGAACAACATTCCTTTCATTACATTCCAATGCGCAAAAGTCTAAGGTCCACAAAATAATTTACTTACACTATAATTTACATGCGCGAGAAATCTAACTTATAATTAATCTCATTATCAATATGTATTGTGGAAGGAAATCTAAACCATAAATTCAACATACATAAAATTAAGTTTAGGCGCAATAGTATCATCCATTTAACTCAGTGCACAAGTAGATCTCCTCCTTTCAACAATTATGCATCAACTCAATTAATGGTGGAAGAGTAAACTAAATAAATGACTATCCACACCTAGCTATATATATCATGGCGCGAGTAAACTTATGACTAAATATTTTATCCATCCATGGTATTCTTAAGGCGAAACGAGATAACAATTTACAATACAATTAAAAGAAGAGCATATAACATTTAAAGACTCTAAATATAGCATCAAGGAATATAGCATTAAAATAAGAGCTTATAGCATTAAAGACTCTGAATATAGCATCAATGAATATATCATAAAAGAGAGCATATAGCATTAAAGACTCTGAATATAGCATCAATGAATTTATCATAAAAAGAGCTTATAGCATTAAAGAACATTGAATGTAAATTAAATTGTTAAATCAAAATTTACTCCATAATCATAATTCATGTAATTCAACCTTATTATTAAGTAACTGGAACTACATCGAGCTGGAAGAATTCTGCCCATGCAGAGATAAAAAGGTGAATACATATGCTATCCTCCTCCACAGACTGGGCATGATTTTCTCAATAAAACCACAGATAAATAAAGGTTAAGACACATGCTAGCCTCCTCCACAGGCTGGGCACTATTTTCTCAATAATAACACAGAGAAATAAAGGTGAAGATGCATGGTAGCCTCCTCCACAGGCTTGGCATGATTTTCTCAATAAAAACACAGATAAATAAATGTGAAGACACATGCTATCCTCCCCCATAGATTGGGCATGATTTTCTCAATAAAAACACATAGAAATAAAGGTGAAGACACGTGATATCCTCCTCCACGGGTTGGGCATGATTTTTTCAATAAAAAAGTAGAGAAATAAAGGTGAAGACACATGTTATCCTCCTCCATAGGTTTGGCACGATTTTCTCAATAAAAACATAAAGAAATAAAGGTCAAGACACATTCTATCCTCCTCCACAGGCTGGGCACGATTTTCTCAATAAAAACACAGAGAAATAAAGGTGAAGACACATGCAAGCCTCCTCCACAGGCTAGGCATGATTTTCTCAATAAAAATGTAGAGAAATAAAGTTGACGACACATTCTAGCCTCCTCCACAGAATGGGCACGATTTTCTCAATAAAAATACAGAGAAATAAAGATGAAGACACATGCTAGCCTCCTCCACATGATGGGCACAATTTTCTCAATAAAAATGCAAATAAATAAAGGCGAAGACACATGCTATCCTCCTCCACAGGTTGGGCACGATTTTCTCAACAAAAATGTAGAGAAATAAAGGTGAAGACACATGATAGCCTCCCCCACGGGTTGGGCATGATTTACTCAATACAAACATAGAGAAATAAAGGGTTTGTCCGTTGTATAGAGCCAGTAAAACACAAGGCAAGAAAAATGGATTTTCTTAGTTGAAAGAAACCAATAAACACAGAGAAAAGAAGGAATACAAGCAGGGAACTATTTGTAAAGTTTGTAGGGGTGTTCCTTCTTCCAAAACGCAAGGAAACCACAAGGGAAAAAGATGGGAGGGGATGAAAGGGAAGAGGTTTAAGACAATCCTCCTGGAGCTCCCCATGCTGGGAAAAATAGGCATTCAACAAATAAAATGCAGAGGAAAAATGTTGATCCCAATGAAGAGAACTAAAGGTAACCACTTGGCGAAATTAAAGAACGAAATGTTGTGAAGAAAATTGCAAACAATCTCAGAGGCCAACTGTCAAGGATGAGGAGAAGGGAACACGGTCCAAAATAATTTAAAATGTAGAGGTGCAACAAATGCTTTCTAGATCAATTCAGGGCTGCAACTTCAGTTAAAAGATTAAAATAGGAAAGAGGACAATCAATTCCATTATGAAGCCTAAGTCTGGGAAAATCTCTCATGGAGAATAAATACAAGAAAGAATTACTAAATGACATGCTTAACTGAATCTTAGCAAAAACATTAAACCTTGAATATATTTCCCAGCAACACGTATGCAATGAAATTAAACTACAAATTTAATTGAAACTAATGAGGGCAGTATTAGTTTAGAATTACCGTAACCGGAGGCGAGGAATATGAAGTTGTTGTTTCACGCTAGCACTCCCTCCTGTCTCCTTCTTGCTAACTATGAAGACATCATCGGTACCTCCCAGCCAATTCTAGGGGTACTCTTCTTCCCCCTTAACGCCCTGAGCCGCAAAGGGTCCACGCACACAAAACTAGAGAAAAATCTATCTCCCAGCTTGTCTCACCAGGTTGAGCTACCATTCTATTTTCGAGTTGGGTATCCCAACTCCCACAAGAAAAATCAGTCAAATAAATTTTGGCAGCATAACCTTACGCATACCATTCGTGATCCATTCCTCTTCTCATCCATTAATTTTATAGAGTTCTTCTTAGTGACCACTTTCCATTCACACAATTAATTCATTTTATTAAAATTTAATTAGGAAATAATCTCCCTCGTACACTTGTCACCTGATCCCTTAGTTTCACCATAAATTCATTTATTCAATTTAATTAAATGTCAATTTCCCTCACCCATCCTAAAAGCGCTCCTAAAAATGTTTCTTGTTGTCCCTTTCTTCCCTCTATTTCCTTTTCATGACTGATGTCTTTCTAAAACTTAGTTGTGTTTTATTTAGGAAAGTTCTTTAGTTAGACTAGACTAGATTCCTTTCTATGTTTCCACATTCCTTTTTACATTCATTTCCCCTTTTTGTCTAAGTTCCAATTTAGCATGTCTATCACATAATCAGTAATTAAATATTTAGATAGATATTTCTCTTTTAAATTCTTAACTTGATTTTTCTTCATCCCCCTTTTACTAACTGATCATTTATCTTTTTTTTAATTCTTCTTACCCTATTTAGACCTAGGCCTATTTTTCAACTAAGCTTAGAAATTGTTATTTTTTTAAGGGAATTTTATAATTAATAAAAATTTACTCATTTAACATTTATTTTAAGGTTGACCATGTCAAAACAAAATATCATTTTCTAGGAACCTAGGTTCATTGACTCACCTTTATTAAAAATCGTGGCATGCCCTTCAAGATGCACTATGTGCTCCAATGGTGCCACGCAGCTTTATTCATGTTTTATTGATGAGATGTTCCCTTCAAGATGCACTACATGCTCCAAGGGTGCTACACGCCTTTGACTGATTTTGGTATTTTTCCAACCCTTGGAGTCAATAATCCATCAGGCGGTCTTGTGAGAGACTAAGGGCCTCTAAGGAATAAGGACCCTGCCTTATTGCTCGCCCCTTAGAATATTCGTGAGCGACTGTCTCAATCTTCCCTCACAGAATTGTGGATATCTTGAACTAGGTAATCGTTAACCTACAATTCAAGCCACGACGAAAGTACTAGTAGGCTATGGCAGGGCTACTTCCACACCTCTCCCTCAATATTTGGTTGTTTTGCATGACCCCTTCACTCCTAATGTGAGTATGATTAGAAGGAAATCTTTCACCTGCATCCATGAACGAAACACAAAAATTATCCATAACAACATCATAATATACCTTCTCATATGTCACATATGAAAAAACCGAAATACCCAAACTATATACAGTCCACTCCTCGACTCGATCCAGATTCCAAGGAGGTTCATCGATGCCATCGACATCCCAAATATGTCAAGTGTCTGACACACTTAGGAGAAAAATGTCAATAGCACCTGTCGATACATATACAATCAAATAACATAACATCATAATCCATAAGCATCATCATCGGAACCCATAAGCGAAGCAGACAATCATATAATGAACCAGATCACTTGCACGCAAGTGTCCTCAAAGAATAAGTCAAATCATGTGCGCGTAAGAGAGGGATGTTACATAAATCCACTCTTTTTTTAAACTTCGTCCATAAGTTTCAGAGTGTGTAAGTGCAGAAAATACAGTATCTCACAAGATCTAAATGTCTAACTATCAAACAAAAATGGAAACTATTGGTGCATATCATATGCGTCCTCCCAGGTAGCTGAGTGTGGACTATAATTGTCCCACTGGACCTTGACTTGATCGACTATTTGACACCGTAGCTTTCGAATGAGATGGTCCAGAATGTGGATTGGCTCCATCGTGAGCACACCCTCATCGGATACCTGTAAAGAACTCATGTCAATCACATGTGTAGGACCACTAACATAATGTCTCAAAACAAATACATGAAAAACATCATGCATATGCCTCAAAGAATTAGGAAAGGCTAGTTGATAGGCCATGGACCCCTTATTTTCCACAACCTTGAAAGGTCCCATGAACCTAGGAGAGATTTTAGCACCCTTTCTGAACTTGATCGAACTCTTGTGAAGTTTCACCCACAAGAAGACTCGATCACCAACTTCATAACTACGGTCAACGCGATGCACATCGGCATAGCTCTTATTTTGATCCTGTGCTTCTTTGATCCTTT
The DNA here is from genome assembly GCA_009831015.1 of Picea engelmannii. Taxonomy (NCBI): domain Eukaryota; kingdom Viridiplantae; phylum Streptophyta; class Pinopsida; order Pinales; family Pinaceae; genus Picea; species Picea engelmannii. The sequence continues at coordinate 108,613 of ML814523.1, read as the reverse complement.
GTCTTATTGTTTTCATTTGTTCTTCCACTTCTTGGATCGCTTCTAGTCCTATGAAGACCCTATCCTCAAGTCGATCCCATCTCAAAGGTTTCTGACACGGTCGCCTGTAAAGAAACTCGAATGGTGCCATCTTAATGGTGCTTTGATAGTTGTTGTTCTATACAAACTCTTCCAGTGGAAATAACTCATCCCAATGCTTTTTTTGGTCCATTACATACATACACAACATATCTTCCAATATTTGGTTCATTCTTTCTGTCTGCCCGTTTTTCTCCAAGTGATACGTGGTACTGAAGTTAAGTCGGGTTCCCAAGGCCTCTTGGAAACTAGTCCAAAATCACCCTATAAACATGGATCCTCTATCAGATATGATCCTCTTATGCACGCCATGCAATCTCACAATATCGTTGATAAGGACTCTAGCTATGAGATTATGTCTGGTGCCTAATACGTCATACGCATAGGGATAAAATGTGCACTCTTCGTAAGAGTGTCAACTACCATGAAAACTGAGTCATGCCTCCTTGTTGTTAATGGAAATCCAACAATTAAGTCCATAGAAATGACCTCCCATTTAGATTCTGGAATAGCATGTGGCTTTAGTAATCTTGTCGGATGTCTATGTTTATCCTTCACTTGTTGACATTCTATACATATCGCCGCGTAGTTGACTATCTCCACCTTCATTCCTTTCCTGAAGAATAAGGGTTTAAGGTCTGCCCTAGTCTTCTTGAATCCTAGATGAGCCATGTATACTTCTCTATGAGCTTCGTTTAAGATCAAAATTCTCAACTCGTCATTAGGAAGTACATAAATCCAATCATTATACATCATTAATCCCTTGTTGTCCACAGTAAATCCCTCAAATTTTGGTACCAACATGGTGTCATGTCTGATATTTTTCTTAACCTATTTATACTAGTCGTCATCACACTGTAGAGTTAGAATATTCTCATGAATATTCGTCTAAAGAGGTATCACCGAAAATATGCATGGTCTCCAACTCTACGCATCTGTCACTGTGTTCATTGTTCCTTTATGTAGTTAATCTCAGAATCATACTCGCTAAGAAGTATCGACCAATGCCTTTAGCACAAGTTCAAGTCATTTTGCATATAAATGTGTTACAAACCACAGTGGTTTGTTTTCAGTTTGAAATTTTTTCCAACCAGGTAGTGTCTTCACACTCTTAGGGCATACACAATGGATAATAACTCTAAATCATGCGTCACATAGTTCTCCTCATGCTTTCTTAACTTTCTCAATATGTAATTGATCACTCGACCATCTTGCATCAAGACTCTGCCTAAGCCTTCCTTGGATGCGACTGTGAATACCAAGAAGTCCTTGTCCATGTCATGGACTTTTAGTATCGGCGTTGTCGTCAACATCTCCTTGAGCCTTTGAAATTGTTCCGCGCATTTCTCAGTCCATACAAACTTCTTGTCCTTCTTATTCAATTCTGTAATCGGATTTTCTATCTTCAAAAAACCTTCGAAGAACCATCAATAATACCCCTCTAAACCCATGAATCTATGTACTTCAGGAACATTCATTGGCACTGACCATTCCATAATAGCCTCCACCTTTTTTGGATCCACAGTGATACCTTCGTCAGAGATAACATGCCATAAATAATCAATCCTCGATTGACAAAAAGAGAATTTCGACAATTTCTCGTATAATTTGTTCTCTTGTCAACATTGTAGTACCAAGCACAAATTTTCTTCATGTTCTTACATTGTCTGAGAATATATCAAAATATCGTCAATGAATACTTGAACAAACATGGTCAAGTATTCACAGAACACCCCATTCATCAAGCTCACGAATACCCATGGGGCATTTGTCAGTCCAAACTATAAAACAATAAATTCCTAATTCCCAAACCTCATATTGAATGTGGTCTTAGGAATGTCTTTCGCTTTGATCTGTAATTGGAGATATCCTAATCTCAAGTCGATCTTAGAAAACACTGTTGTTCCTTTCATTTGATCAAACAGATCGTCTATTCTTGGTAATGGATATTGGTTCTTGATCGTTTCCTTGTTCAATTGACGGTAGTCAATGCAGAGTCTCCACGATCCATCCTTCTTCTGTATGAAAATACCAGGTGCACCCCAAGGCAACACTCTTAGACATATAATTCCTAGGTCCAACAACTCCTTTAGTTGCATTTTCAACTCTTGTAACTCAGGTTTTGACATCCGATAAGGCGTTCTTTCTATCGATTTAGTTCCAGGTTTTAATTCGATAGTAAATTCTAGTTCCCTCTCAGGTGGAAAACCTGGTAACTCCATTGGGAATACATCCACGAATTCTTGCACTACCGGAAGGTTTTCCAGTCCTTCCACCATGCCATTTTCATTCAACGCAAGGATCACATATAGCTTGCATCCCTTTCCCATACTCTTTTGTAGATGTATGGAAGAGATGAACCTTATGGAAACTCCCTGGTTCCTTCCTACAATCACTCGTCTTTTTCCCTCATCATAGGTCAAACTCAATCGTTTCATATTATAGTTGAGTATCGCATCATGAGATTCCAACCAGTACATACCGATCATGACATCATAAGATCCTAAGATCATGATGTATAGGTTATCCTTCATGATGAAATCTCCCAAGTTAAGGATACAATCTATAACCTTTCCTCCAACCTTTTGTTTGGCTCCCGAATCCATTTCCACATAGCTAAACGCATCCCATTCGACTTCCTTTACCTTAATTATTTTTAGTGGTACACCAGAAATAAATCTCTTTGTAGCACCTGGATCTATCAAACTACTAAAGGTTTGGTCAGCGATGGTACCTGACATCTCAAGCACAGTAGACTAGTGCTCAACCTGGCGGTTATTCACCGTTGCATGAATCTGGTGGGCCTTTCCCAAATATCCTACTGTAGTGTGTCTGGCTGACTCGGCTTCTCTTTCCCTCTCAAATGGGTTATCACGCTGGTAATGTGGCTCTCCACATGTCCAACATCCGGTCTTCGATCCAATACTCTTGGTCCCCAAAGTAGAAGTTGATGGCCTACCATCCTAGAACCCTAGTATGTTCTGTTGAATAGGATTGAACTATTGCTGATGCAGATGAAATTGTTGTTGGTTCTATGGTCCTCGATAGGGAGTATACTTCTAAGCCATAGTTCATCATGGTGTCATGAATGTGGATCCTCTCGAAGTGCCTTGATACCCTGATGGATTTCTAGCTAGTGTCTGATGTTGTTGTGCACTAGATGTCACTTGTCCCGTTGGTCTCATAGGAGTCCTGCTTGACCCCCACTGATCAACTTTTCCTCAACTATGAGGACCTTATGGACAACATCGTTCAATGTATAAGGCATTAATATCCTCACTTTCTCACAAATGTTGACGTTAAATCTGAACACGAACCTATTTACCTTAAGCTTCTTGGTGTTCAGATGGGGAGAATACGTAAGAAGCTCCATGAAATGGGCCTCATACTTAGGCATCGTATGATCGCCTTATCGTAAGGTGATGAACTCATTGATATGACACTCAATTAATTCCTCAAATAGATACCTCTCTCGGAACCACTCCTCAAACAGTTCACATGACACGTCTTCGATGACCATGTTCACTTGTGGCAGGAGTGTCTTCCACCATAGAAGAGTGCTCCACTTCATATGAAATACCTCCATGGAGACTTTCATGTTGGAGGTATAGTCACAAAGTTCAAACCACATTGCCATGTTCTCCAACCATGCCTCAAAAAATGTGTCGTTTGTGGCACCCAAGAACTCGGGAAACTTGACCTTCTCAAGTTCTCAGTGAATGCTACTGGTACTGATTGGGGCACATAGTGGACCCTCAAGGGTTATTTATGCCCTGGACTCATCTCTATCCAGACGACTAATCAAGTCCTCTGACATCCTCTGAAAGGACCTCATCAACCCAACCACATCCCCCACAACTATCTATTCTTATCTGATGACTTGTTCTTCTCCTTGGCGATTAGACCCCTCTGGTGTGGATGCTACTGGAGGTGTAGCACCTCCTCCCCTAGCATCACGTCATCTTCCTCCGTGGTGTCCTCTAACCATGATTACCTGCATGAATACAATTCAGTTTAATTAGTGATAAATTATTAATCAAGTGTTTATACAGTGAAAGGCGTAAATATCCCCCATCATAGGGTTGAACCCACTCTGATACCATATGTAACGACCCCTTTGTTATGACAACAAAAGCGACATACAACAGGTAAAAATAAAATTATTAGGAATTATCCATCAAAATTAATAACAACATCATTGACACATCATCCAATATATTAACGAAACAATATTAACACATTATCAATCCTTCACGACATAAAGCTGAAACATCATTTCCATGAATAAAAATACACATATCGATGCATTAGCACAAATAAATAGCATCCCATAATCATTTCATTCATACCAATAAATAATGACGTATCAACAATACGAATCATAAAGTGCTCAACTCCTCTCATCAGGATAATCATCAGATAACACCATGATAACATGATATAACATAACGCTAACTTAAGTATCATAAATATAATCATAATAATGACATAAGATACTACCCGCCCAATCTACCCTTCAAGGTTAGGACCTCCAGGACACATAAGAAACGCTCAAGCCCAGGTTCCAATTTATTTTAACCATTTAAGGTCTCAAGGTTGGTGATTGTTCTAAGGAACAAGGAGGTGTCTACATGCCACTAATAACAAGTCCAATCATTATCTAGATCAATCCATCAATCCTATTCATCAATCATCATAGTGCAACGGTAATCATTATCGCCATCAATCATACATCCATATTAAATATTTGTTGTGTGCAAGAGTAACAATTCTAGAACCATCACATGTCGACTTAAGTAAAGGTGCAAGAGAAACTAGCCACTAAATTATTCATATATCAAATAATTCAAGACGCAAGATTAATTAACATTAAAATCAAGGTGCAAGAGAAAAATGAATAAGCAATCGCATGCCCACTTAAATTAAGTTGTGCATGTAATTCTATTATTATATCATAGCAAATCAATAGTGTGAGGTAAACATTCATTAAATTGTTGTGGCACCTAAGTAACTACAAAAATCATTCAATACATCATATTTTATGCGCGTGATAAATTTATTATCTAGATCAACATTCCTTTCATTACATTCCATTGTGCAAAATTCTATGGTCCACAAAATCATTTACTTACACTATAATTTACACGCGTGAGAAATATAAATTTTAATTAATCTCATCATCAATATGTATTGCGCAACGAAATATAAACCATAAATTCAACATACATCATGTTAATTTTAGGTGCAATAGTATTATCCATTTAACTCAATGTGCAAGGAGATATCCTCCTTTCAACAATTATGCGTCAACTCAATTAATGGCAAAAGAGTTAGCTATAGACATGACTATCCACACCTAGCTATATATATCATGGCACGCGTAAACTTATGACTAAATATTTTATCCATCCACAGTGTTCTTAAGGCACAATGAGACAACAGTTTACAATACCATTGAAAGACAAGCATATAACATTTAAGGACTTTAAATATAGCATCAAGGAATATAGCATTAAAAGAAGATCTTATAGCATTAAAGACTTTGAATATAGAATCAATGAATATAGCATAAAGGAGAGTATATATCATTAAATACTTTGAATATAGCATCAATTAATTTATCATAAAAAGAGCTTATAGCATTAAAGAACTCTGAATGTAAAATTTTAAATGAAAATTTACTCCATAATCATAATTCATGTAATTTAACCTTCTTATTAAGTAACTAGAACTGCGCTGAGCTGGAGCACTCCTTCCCACACAGAGATAAAAAGGTGAAGACATATGCTATCCTCCTCCATAGGTTGAGCATGAGTTTCTCAATAAAAACGTAGAGAAATAAAGGTGAAGATACATGCTAGCCTCCTCCACAGGATGGGCAGGATTTTCTTAATAAAAACATAGAGAAATAAAGGTGAAGAAACATGCTAACCTCCTCCACAGGATGGGCATGATTATCTCAATAAAAACGCAGAGAAATAAAGGTGAAGACACATGCTATCCTCCCCCACAGGATGGGCACAATTTTCTCAATAAAAACGTCGAGAAATAAAGGTGAAGACACGTTCTAGACTCCTCCATAGGTTGGGCACAATTTTCTCAATAAAAACACAGAAAAATAAAGGTGAATACACATGCTATCCTCCTCCATAGGTTGGGCAGATTTTCTCAATAAAAATGCAGATAAATAAAGGTGAAGACACATGCTATCCTCCACCACAGGTTGGGCATGATTTTCTCAATAAAATGTAGAGAAATAAAGGTGAAGACACATGCTAGCCTACTCCATAGTTTGGGCGTGATTTTCTTAATAAAATTGCAGATAAATAAAGGTTAAGACACATGATAGCCTCCTCCACAGCTAGGAACAATTTTCTCAATAAAAACACAAAGAAATAAAGGTAAAGACACATGCTAGCCTCCTCCACATGTTGGGCACAATTTTCTCAATAAAAATGCAGAGAAATAAAGGTGAATACATATGTTAACCTCCTCCACAGGTTGGGCATGATTTTCTCAATAAAAATGTAGTGAAATAAAGGTGAAGACACATGCTAGCCTCCCCCACATGATAGGAACAATTTACTAAATACAAACACAAGGCAAGAAAAATGGATTTTCTGAGTTGAAAGAGACCAATAAACGCAGAGAAAAGAAGGAATACACACAGGGAATTGTTTGCAAATTTAGTTGGGGTGTTCCTTCTTCCAGAATGCAAGGAAACCACAAGGAGAAAAGATTGGAGGGGACGAAAGGGTAGAGGTTTAATAAAATCCACCTGCAGCTACCCATGTTGGGAGAAATAATCATTCAACAAATAAAACACAAAGGAAAAATGTTGATCCCAATGAAGAGAACTGAAGGTAACCACTTGGAGAAATTAAAGAACAAAATGTTGTGAAACAATATCCAAACAATCTCAGAGGCCAATTGTCAAGGATGAGGAGAAGAGAACACGGTTGAAAATAATTTAAAACACAGAGGTGCAATGAATTCTTTCCAATTCAATTTGGGGATGCAACTTCAATCAAAAACATAAAATAGGACAGAGAACAATCAACACCATGATGAAGCCTAATGCTGGGAAAATATCTCATGGAGAATAATCACAAGATGGAATTAACACAACAAAATTCTTAACTAAATCTCAACAAAAACATTAAACCTTGAATAGATTTCCCAGCAACGTGTATGCAATGAAATTAAACTACAATTTTAATTGAAACTAATGAGCACAATCTCAGTTTAGAATTACCGTAACTGGAGGCGAAGAATTTGAAGCTGGTGTTATGTGTTTGCGCTCCCTCTTTTATCCTTCTTTCTAACCATGAAGACCTCACTGGTACCTCTTAGCCAACACTATGGGTACTCTTCTTCCCCCTTATCCCCCCCAAGCCACAAAGGGTCCACGCACACAAAACCAGAGAAAAATCTAGCTCCCAGCTCGCCTCGCAAGTTCGAAATACCACTCTCTTTTCGAGCTGGGTATCCCAACTCCCACAAGAAAAATAAGTCAAATAAATTTCGGCAGCATAACCTTACACATACCAGTCATGATCCATTCCTCTTCTAAGCCATTACTTTTACAAAGTTCTTCTTAGTGACCACTTTCCATTTGCACAATTAATTCATTTTATTAAAATTTAATTAGGAAATACTCCCCCTCGTACACTTGTCACCCAATCCCTTAGTTTCACAAGAAATTAATTTATTTAATTTAATTTAATGTCAATTTCCCTCACCCATCCTAAAAGCGCTCCTAAAAATGATCCTTGTTGTCCCTTTATTCCCTCTATTTCCTTTTAATGACTCACGCCTTTCTAAAAATTAGTTGTGTTTTATTTAGAAAAGTTCTTTAGTTATACTAGACTAGATTCCTTTCTATGTTTCCACATTCCTTTTTACATTCATTTCCCCTTTTTGTCTAAGTTCCAATTTAGCATGTCTAGCACATAATCAGTAATTAAATATTTCGATAAATATTTCTCTTTTAAATTCTTAACTTGATTTTTCTTCATCCCCCTTTTATTAATTGATCATTTAGTTCTTTTTTTAGTCTTCTTACCCTATTTAAACCTAGGCTTAATTTTCAACTAGGCTCAGAAATATTTTTTTTAAGGGAATTTTATAATTAATAAAAAATTTACTCATTTAACATTTATTTTAAGGCTGACCATGTCAAAACAAAATATCATTTTCTAGGCACCTAGGTTCATTGACTCACCTTTATTAAAAATCACAATGTTCCCTTCAAGACGCACTACATGCTCCAAGGGTGCCATGTGCCTTTATTCATGTTTTATTGATGCGACGTGCCCTTCAAGACACACTGTGTGCTCCAAGGGTGTCACGTGTGTTTGACTAATTTTGGTAGTTTTCCAACCCTTCGAATCAATACTTCATGAGGCGACCTTGTGAGAGACTAAGGGCCTCTAAGGAATAAGGACCCTACCTTATTACATGCCCCTTATAATCTTCATGAGCGACTTTCTCAGTATTCCCTCACTACATCGTGGATCTCTCGAACTAGGTAATCGTTAACCTAGAATTTGATCGCCAGCCTACACCCATCAATGAAACTCGTTAATAATTCATAACAACATCATAATATACCTTCTCATATGTCACATATGCAAAAACTAAAATACCCAAACCATATACATTCCACTCCCCGACTTGATCTGGAGTCCAAGGATATCCACTCATGCCATCGATAACCCCAATCTGTCAAGTGTCCTGCACACTCAGGAGAAACCCGTCAATAGCACCTGTCTATACATAGATAATCAAATAACATAACATCATAATCCATAAGAATTATCATCAGAATCCATAAGCGAAGCAAAAAATCATATAATGAACCGGATCACTTACACACAAGTGTCCTCAAAGAATAAGTCAAATCATGTGTGTGCAAGAGCGGGATGTTACAAAACCATGCATTGATAGAACTCTAGCTTCCTAATTTTTCTAACTGACATATGAGTCTAAACAAGTCAATCATGGGACATATAGGTAGATAAAAAAGTTCCACATCCAATGTCATTTGATATGGATTTTATGGTCCTAGATCTCACTATATCAACAACCTTAGTGGAGAGCATATTTTGATATTTCAATCAGAGACAAATAATATCTTTTAAACCCAAGAAACCAAATTAACAACTAACTGAATGGAGTTTCCAAATGATATGTTTGTTGTATCTCAACCATGAACAAGTATAATG
>ML814523.1:61866-83322 GCA_009831015.1 Picea engelmannii | reverse complement strand
TATACATGAAAATTTGAGCCACTGTGGATGCAGTTAATGGGTTTTGAAGAGAACTTAAATCAGCTTATTTGGAAAAACGGTCGACTACCACCCCAATTACTGACTTATTTTCCAATTTAGGTAATACAACAATGAAATCCTTAGAAATATCCCTCCAAATAGAAGGGGGAATTAGAAGCAGATGGAGTGTGCTTGGGGATTTGACTATTTATCCCTTGTTGCATTGACATGCATCACATTCAGCCACAAATAAGTGGGTGTCTTGTTTCATACCATCCCAGAAAAAAGAATGTTGAACCTTTCATAGGTTTTGGTAAAGCTTGAATTCTCAGTTGTGGGTGAAGCATGAAGCTCAACAAGTACCGTGGATTTAATTTGTGCCTATTTTCTTAAATACAATCGGCCTTTGTAGAGAATCTCTTCATTATGCCAAGAGTACCCTAGAGGATCTAGAGAATGGTGTTGCAACTATTGGATCATGAGAGATATTTTAGGGTCTTCCAATCATTCCTGGTGAACAACTTGGAGCTAATCTAGTAATGAAGGAGAGGGAAAAGAGGGACTTATCTTCTTCATAATTCCTAGAAAGAGTGTCAAAAAACACATTTTATTTTCCCTTCTTGTAAATGTTCTCATAATCATATCCAAACAATTTGGTCACCCATTTTTGTTGTTTCATAAAATGCTTGAGGCTTTGATGATTAATTTTAATTTTGAAGCGTTTCCTTAGGGGATAAGGATGTTAGAGATCCATGGCATGCATAATAGCCAACATTTCCTCTGAATATATTGATTGACCCAAATGTCTCTCCAAAATATTTTTGCTAGTGAAGGCCAAAGGCATACCATATTGCATGAGGAATGCCCCAATTACTTTCCTTAAAGCGTTACATTTCAGGAATAAGGTGTTTTTGAAGATGGGTAAGGAAAAAATTGGATTCATGCACATAACCTATTTCAAGGCATGGAAAGATTGACCAATGATTGGAGTCCAAGTGAAAGAATTCTTTTTAAGGAGAGCAGTGATAGGTGCGGAAATGTTTCCATAATTCTGAACAAACTTGCGATAATACCATGTTAAACACAAAAATCCACACACAATCTTAAGAGTTTTAGGGTGAGGCTAATCCTTTATTGCTTCAATTTTCTTAGGATCCACCCATACGCCATCCTTGCTAACAATATGACCCAAGTACTCCACTTCAAAGGCTCTAAAGGAACATTTAGACTATTTGAGAAAACATTTGTGCTGAGAAAGTAGATGGAGAACTTGATCCATGTGGTTGAGATGGGATTCCCAAGTTTTTCTATAGATGAGAATATCATCAAATAAAACTAAGACAAAATGATGGAGGAATGAAAAAAATACATGATTCATGAGACTTTCAAAAGTGGAGGGAGAATTACATAGAAAAAAGGGCATGAATAAGAAATCATAGTGACCCTCATGATTCTAAAGGAAGTCTTGGGAATGTCTTCATCTTTCATACATATCTGGTGGTAGCTAGAACGAAGATCAATTTTATTAAAGTACTAAGTACCACTCAACTCATCAAACAGGTCATCAATGACATGAAAGGGAAATTTTTCTTTGATGGTGAGTTTGTTCAGGGCGCTAAAGACTGGGCACATGTGCCAAGTGCCTCATTTCTTGAGTACCATGACCATAGGAGAGGAATATGGGTTGGTACTATGATGGATAACATCAGCTTCAAAGAATTATTGAACAATTTTCTCAATTTCATTCTTCTGGGAAAATGGATGACAATAAGGGAGAACATTCAAAGGAAGTCTACCTGGTACTAGAGGAATGGAATGTTCATGAACACCACGGGAAGGGGGAAATCCATGGGGAGTGGAAAAAATAACTTAGTGTTTGGAGAGGATAGATTGAAGGTCAGGATGCACAGAGGATGTCTCAATTGCTTGAATGGAATGGAGTTGGGAAATAATTTCCGAATGGCCTTTTTTAGGACATTTTTCATACAAAGGGAACTAATGATCTAAGGAGATCCTATTGTGATGTATTAGAACTTATATTGTTGTCCCTCCAGTTGGAATTTCATGGTTAACTCCTCAAAATCCATGAGGATAGGTCCCATAGTGCATAACCACTCAACACCGAGCACAATGTCACAATCACCCATGTTGACGGAAAACATATATGAGATTTCAGGTGATATTGACCAATTGGTAAGCACACATTTTCAGAATGCCTGCCACACTTCATGGAAACCTCATTGGCAATCATGATTTGAAAATTTTTAACAACACGGATATAGCAATTGAATTTTTGGGCAATGCGACGATGAATAAAACTATGGGTTTTACCACTATCAATGAGGATGATGACCTTCCTGTGCCTAATGTAGCCAATGAGCCTGATGATTTAGGTATTAGAGAAGAAAGTAAGGGAATGCAACAAAATTAGTGGTACAACTTATGGTGGATCAGAGCATGGAGTAGGAGAATCAGTTCGGGGAAGGTATTCAACTAGGGAAACTTCAGCCTCCTCTTTAACAATATCCTCAGAAATGGCCATAAAATTTTATGCTCCTTACACTTTTGCCCTGGAAAACATTTTTCATCACAATTATAGAAAATACCCTTTATTTGGTGCTCAACCATTTCAAATCGAGTTAATTTTTGGATCTTGAGAGGATTGGTAGGAGGGGTAATATTGGTATTTGGAGTGTGAGGAATAAAGGAGGGTTTGCAGTTCTAGGCAGAGACAATCGTTTGGGCTTCCTTAGCTCATTTAATAGCTTTCAACCAATTTTGAGGGATATCCATTAGGACCTGGGCACAAATTTCATCCTTGAGGCCACTAATAAATCATTTCTTGAAGAAAGCATTTGACATGCCCTCCATTATAAAGTATTCCACCATTCCATATTATTTCAGCTTGGTCAAACGACCTAGATAGTGGGTGTCAATGTCAAAGTCTCCATAAATCTATGCAACAAACTATGTCCAAGCAACATACCATTGGTGCATCTTTCTACACCATTTCCACCGTTGCTAGTGTTCAAGATCTAGATAGAGGAAATTGTAACTAAGTTTGGCCAAATCATCATTAATTCCATGCAAGGAGAAAAAATGTTTTGTTTGAGTGACCCAACCTGTGGGATCTAAGCCATCAAATTTTTTCACCTCGACTTTGGGAAGACAAGGGTCATGATGAAGGGAGTTGGAATGAAAGGCAATATTATGGGAAGAGTCCTCACTTCATAGTGGGAAGGTTGTTCAGAGGAGGGAGATCTATGGGACTGTTTTAACCATTGATTGAGAGTGGTTTTGAGGGAAGCCAATTCACCCTTAACTGCAACAAATTCGCCTATAACGTTTGCCTCCAAGATTTCCAATTTGGAATTGGTGTAACCAATTTCTAAAGTCACTTTTGGGATTTTTTCCCTCTTTTGTTTGTATTCTTCTTGCATGTGAAGGATTTGTTGGTTGCGAGTGGTGAACATGGGAGATTGAAGGGGGGCAGGGAGAGGAAGTGGGAAGAGAAATGATATATATGATTGTGATCAAGGTGAAAAAAGGAATGCAATGGGATAGGTGTGAAATAAGTGTGGTTGGGAACATAGAAAACAAAGGCTTATAAGTTATAGGTATGACAACGATCAGGGAGAAAAGGGGAGTCCAATGGGATGGATCACAAATAAGAGTGTCGGGAAGGGGGTTGGGTCCACCAAAAAAACATGCTTAAAAATGATAGGTACCATTGTAATCAAGGAGAAGAGAGGAATCCAATGGGATAGGTCCCAATAAAGGCTGTCGATAGGACCACTATATTTTTTATACTCCTACAAAGTTATACTCTAGCCTGAATAATACTATAGTGTTGAAATGCCCAAATATTTAATAGAAAAAAATGTGTAGTAATTTCACAACAAGAAAGCAGGAGGAAAGGTTGCATGACCAAAATATCCTTTATGTTCCTTGTCTAGTATGTTTCCCCTAATTTAGAGTTTTCAAGGTGCTTATGGACAAGCATTTTCCCTTTGTTATAACTCTCTGATATATGTGCAGGGTCAAACAGTAGTACTCAACCCAATATCTCAAGGAACCAACTAAGGAGGCTCGATTGTACCCTTAGACATACTACAGAATTACCTAGGTACTAGAGAATATCTTCCTAATTGTTGTTCTCGATGGCACTATAACAGTCAGGCAGTTGATTGGTTGATCTAGGGCTAGTTTCAAGAGACCTAGGGGACTCCTAATATACATGTTTGTACGTGGGAGTGATGGCTATATATAGATTGTGTTTGATGTGGTACTACTTAAGGGGTAACAACAGGGGTTACAAAGGTTTCCAACAAGGGAAAATATTTGGTTTCTAGGAAACCTTGTGAAATTTTCTATATCATTATTGATTTGACATTGACGATTCATCTTAACAATTTATTTGTTATTGATTTAACATTAATTTATTTTTTATTTTAAATTTGTTATAAATATCATTTGCTTCAAAACTATTCTTTTATTTAAGATTAAATAAATAGTATTATATATAAGTACATGTAATTCCACACCTACTCAATTTTTCTAATATCTATACAAGAAGTTCATAATTATTAAAATCCAAATCTATCACACCACCTCAATACAGTGCCTTTCCCATAAATCTTTGTATCCAAATGTGAATTAATAATCAATACCATGTCTCACCTTTTTTGACATAAACTATGGTTGGACTTTGAGAAAATAATAATCTCGAGCTAGAGCTTTGTAAAAAGTGGGAAAAAAAGTGATGTTTTGTGTTGAAGTTGTTGTGTCAATCATTTGATAACACATTAATTTTGGTAAGATAATATTATGTAATATAATAAGTATTATATAAATTAATATATATATTATAAAATAGTTTAGTCTAAATGTTTTATTTTTTGGTTGGATCTATAGATTCGAGTAGCTAAGTTTGTATAATTCCAGTGTTTCACAGGTTTTGAGCAGGATGAATTTATTTATGCATTTAGAAATGTAATTTAAAGAATAGATATAACGTTTAACCAACACCTTATAAAATATGTCATGTCATAATACATTAACACATTAATTTTGATAAGACAATATTATGTAATATAATAAGTATTTTATAAATTAAAATGTGTACTCTTCGTAAGAGTGTCATCTACCACAAAAATTTAGTCATGACTCCTTGTCGTTAATGGAAATCCAACAATAAAGTCCATCGAAATGACCTCCCATTTCGATTCCGGAATAGTGTGTGGGTGTAGTAATCCTGTCGGATGTCTATTTTCATCCTTCACTTGCTGACATTCTATACATATCGCCACATGGTTGACTATGCCCGCCTTCATTCCTTTCCTGAATAATAAGGGTTTAAGGTCTTCCCTCATCTTCGTGACACCTAGATGAGCCATGTATACTACTCTATGAGCTTCATTTAGGATCAAACTTCTCAACTTGTTGTTAGGCGGTATGTAAATCTGGCCATTATACCTCATTAATCTGTCATTGTCCACAGTAAATCCCTCAAATTTTGGTACCAACATGGTGACTTGTCTGATATTTTCCTTAACATCTTTATACCCATCGTTGTCATGTTGTAGAGTTATAATATTCTCATGAAAATTCGTCTGAAGAGGTATCACCGAAAATATGTGTGGTCTCTGACTCAATGCATCGTCCACTCTGTTCATTGTTCCTTTTATGTAGGTAATCTCAAATTGTACTCACTAAGAAGTTCTGACCAACGCCTTTGCCACGCGTTCAAGTCATTTTGCATAAAAATGTATTGCAAACCACAGTGGTTTGTTTTCAATTCAAAATTCCTTCCAACCAGTTAGTGTCTCCACACTCTCAGAGCATACACAATGGCTAATAACTCAAAATCATGCATCGCGTAGTTCTCCTCATGCTTTCTTAATTTTCTAGAGATGTAAGTGATCACTCGACCTTCTTGCATCAATACTTCACCTAAGCCTTCCTTGGATGCATCTGTGCATACCAAGAAGTCCTCGTCCATGTCAGGGACTTTTAGTATCAGCGTTTTCGTCAACAGCTCCTTGAGCCTTCAAAATGCTTCTGCACATTTCTCGGTCCATACAAACTTCTAGTTCTTCTTCTACAATTCCATAATTGAATTTTATATCTTCGAAAAACCTTCGACAAACCGTCAATAATACCCCTCTAAACCCCTGAATTTGTGTACTTTGGTCACATTCATCGACGTTGACCATTCCATAATAGCCTCCACCTTCATTGGATCCACAGTGATACCTTCGTCGAAGATAACATGCACTAAACAATTAATCCTTGATTGATAAAAAGAGCATTTCGAGAGTTTCTCGTACAATTTTTTCTTTCGTAAACACTGTAGTACCAAGTGCAAATGTTCGTCATGTTCTTCGATCATCCGAGAATATATCAAAATATCGTCAATGAATACTTGAACAAACTTGTCCAAGTATTCGCGGAACACCCAATTCCTAAAGCTCACAAATACCCCTGGGGCATTTTTCAGTCAAAACGATAAAATGGTAAATTCATAATGCCCAAACCTCATCTTGAATGCGGTCATAGGAATGTCTTCCTCCTTTGTCCGTTACTGGTGATATCCTGATCTCAAGTCGATCTTCGAAAACATCATTATGCCTTTCATTTGATCAAACAAATCATCTATTCTTGGCAAAGGATATTGGTTCTTGATCTTTTCCTTGTTCAATTGACGGTATTCAATGCAGAGTCTCCACAACCCATCCTTCTTTTGTATGAAAATAATAGGTCCACCCGAAGGCGACACAATTGGATGTATAAGTCCTAGGTCTAGGAAATCCTTAGTTTCATTTTCAACTCTTGTAACTCATGGGCAACATTTGATAAGGCATTCTTTTATCGGTTCAGTTCCAGGTTTTAGGTCAATGGTAAATTCTAGTTCCCTCTCAGGCAAAAAACCTGATAAATCCATTGGGAATACATCCGCAAATTCTTACACTATTGGAAGTTTCTCCAGTCCTTCCACCACGCCTTTTTTGTTCAACACAAGGATCACATATAGCTTGCATCCCTTGCACATTCTCTTATGTAGATGTAGCAAAGAGATGAACCTTAGGTAAACTCCCTAGTTCCTTTCTTCAATCACTCGTCTTTGTCCCTCGTCATCAGTTAAACTCAACTGTTTCATCTTGCAGTTTAGTATCATATCATGCGATTCCAACCAATCCATATTGATCACGACGTCATAAGATCCTAATATCATTACGTATAGTTTGGCCTTCATGACGAAATATTTCATGTTAAGGCTACAGTCTATAACCTTTCCTCCAACCTTCTTCTTGGCTCCCGAATCCATTTCCACATAGCTAAACTCGTTTTGTTTGACTGCTTTTACCTTAATTATTTTTAACAATGCACCAGAAATAAATCTCTTTGTAGCACCTGGATCTATCAAAATACTAAATTTCTGGCCAGCAATGGTACCTAACGTCTCAAGCACAGTAGACTGGTGCTCGGCCTGGAAGTTATTCATCATTGCATGAATCTGGTGGGCCTTGCACAAATATCCTATTGTAATGTGTATGGCTGAACTAGTTGCTCTAGACCTCTTAACTAGGCATTCACACTGGTAATGTGGCTCTCCACATGTCCAACATCCGATCTTCTACCTAGTACTCTTGGTCCCCAAAGTAGAATTTGATGACCCACCGGCTTGGAACCCTGGTTTTTTCTGTTGAACAGGATTGAACTGTTGTTGTTGCAGATGACGTTGCTTCTGGTGTTGTGGTCCTTGGTATGGAGTCCACTACTAAGGCACCGGTCACCGTGGTATCATGAATGTGGATCCTCTCAGAGTGCCTCGATACCCTGATGGATGTCTAGCTAGTGTCTGATGTTGTTGTTCACTAGATGTCACTTGTCCCATTGGTCTCGCAGGAGTCCTACTTGACCCTCATTGATCATATCTTCCTCAACTATGAGGGCCTTCTGGAAAACATCATGCAACGTCTGAGGCATTAATATCCTCACTTTCCCATGAATGTTCACGTTAAATCCAAACACCAACTTGTTGACCTTAAGCTTCTCTGTGTTCATATGTGGAGCATACCTAAGCAACTCCATGAAATTGGCCTCGTACTCAAGCATCGTACAACCTCCTTGTCGTCAGGGATGATTTTAAGGATGGAAATTTATTTTAAAATGTAGAAAGCTTGGCGAATGTTACTAATCCTTCATATGCCAACTATAAATGATTGGCGATATTTTTGTAAAAATATTCAAATTTCTAAGGATTTTATATAGTTTTTATAAAATTTTGGCAATTTTTAAGGTAAAATAATTTTATCCTATAGAATTTGGGCGAATCATTTTTAAAATAGMGAATCTCGTTTTTGGAAAAACCATGGAAAATTAKCCCACGAGAGAAATTTAGCCCCTAAAATCATCCCTGCTTGTCGTAAGGCATTGAACTCATTGAGATGATGCTCAATGAATTCCTCAGACATATACCTCTCTTGGAACCGCTCCTCGAACAATTCCCATGACATGTCTTCGACAACCATGTTTAGGTGTGGCAAGAGTGTCTTCCACCATAGAAGAGCACTACCCTTCACCTAAAATACCTCCATGCGTAATTTCATGTTGGAGGTTTAGTCACGAAGTGTAAATCACATCACCATGTTATCCAACGATGCCTTGGAAGATGCATCGTCCGTGGCACCCAAGAACTCGCGAAACTTGACCTTCTCGAGTTCTTGGTGAATGCTACCAGTACCGGTTGGGGTGTGTGGTGGACCCTCAAGGGGTATTGACATCGTGGCCTCATCTCTATCCAAACGGCTAATCTGGCCTCTCACATCCTCTGAAAGAACCTCATAATCCCAACCACATCCCCCACAACTATCTATTCTTTTCCGATGACTTGCTCTTCTCTTTGGAGGTTAGATCCCTCTGGCATGGATGATATTGGAGGTGTCATGCCTCCACCCCTAGCACCATATCATCTACCTCTGCGGTGTCCTCTAACCATGATTACCTGCACGAATACAATTCAATTTAATTGGTGATAAATTATTAATCAAGTGTTTATACAATGGAAGGCGTAATGATCCCTTGTCACAAGGTTGAACCCACTCTGATACCATATGTAACAACCCCACCATTATGACAACAAAAGTGACATACAAGAGGTAAAAAAAAAAATCCTAGGAATTATCCATCACAAGTATTAACAACATTATTGACACATCATCCAATATATAAACGAAACAATATTAACACATTATCAATCCTTCACGACATAAAGATGACACATCATTTCCATGAATAATGATACACATATCGACGCATTAACACAAATAAATAGAAGCACATAATCATTGCATTCATACAAATAAACAATGACGCATAAAAAATACAAATCATAAAGCACTCAACTCCTCTCATTGAGATAATCATCATATAACACCATGATAACATGAGATAACATAATGCTAACTTAGGGATCATAAAGATAATTGTAATAATGACACAAGATACTACCCGCTCAACCTACCCTGCAAGGTTAGGACCTCCATGACACATAAGAAAATCACAAGCCCAGGTTCCAATTGATTTTAACAATTTAAGGTCTCAAGACTGACGACTGTTCTAAGGAACAAGGAGTTGTCTACATCCCACTAACAACAAGTCCAATCATCATCAAGATCAATCCATCAATCCTATTCATCAATCATTATAATGCAACGATAATCATTATCGCCATCAATCATACATCCATATTAAATATTTATTGCGCGCGAGAGTAACAATTCTAGAATTGTCACATGTTGACTTAAGTAAAGGAACAACAGAAACTAGCCACTAAATCAATCATATCTCAAATAATTCAAGACGCAAGATTAATTAACATTAAAATCAAGGTGCAAGAGAACAGTGAAGAATCAATTGCACACCCACTTAAATTAAGTCGCGCATGTAATTCTATAATTATATCACAACAAATCAGCGACGCGAGAAAAATATGCATTAAATTGTTGTGGCGCCTAAGTAACTACAAAAATCATTCAATACATCGTCTTTTATGCATGTGAGAAATTTATTATATAGAACAACATTCCTTTCATTAAATTCCATTGCGCAAAAGTATATGGTCCACAAAATCATTTACTTACACTATAATTTACATGTGTGAGAAATCTAACTTCTAATTAATATCATCGTCAATATGTATTGCGCAAGGAAATATAAACCATAAATTCAACATACACCATATTAATTGTAGGCGCAGTAGTATCATCCATTTAAATCAGTGCGCAAGGAGATCTCCTCCTTTCAACAATTATGCATCAACTCAATTAATGGCGGCATAGTAAAATACACACATGACTATATACACCTAGCTATATATATCATGGCACGAGAAAACTTATGACTAAATATTTTATCCATCCACAGTATTCTTAAGGTGCAGCGAAACAACAATTTACAATACCATTAAAAGAAGAGCATATAACATTTAAGGACTCTAAATATAGCATCAAGGAATATAACATTAAAAGAAGATCTTATATCATTAAAGAATTTTAATATAACATCAATGAATATAGCATAAAGGAGAGCATATATAATTAAATACTCTAAATAAAGCATCAATGAATTTAGCATAAAAAGAGCTTATAGCATTAAAGGACTTTGAATGTAAAATGTTAAATAGAAATTTACTCCATAATCATAATTCATGTAATTCAACCATCTTATTAAGTAACTGGAACTGCACCGAGCTGGAGGACTCCCTCCCAAGAAGAGATAAAAAGGTGAAGACATATGTTATCCTCCTCCATAGGTTGAGCACAATTTTTTCAATAAAAATGTAGAGAAATAAAGGTGAAGATACATGTTCGCCTCTTCCACAGGTTGGGCACAATTTTCTCAATAAAAACATAAAGAACTAAATGTGAAGAAACATGCGAGCCTCCTCCATAGGATGGGCACAATTTTCTCAATACAAACACAGAGAAATAAAGGTGAAGACACATGCTAGCATCCCCCACAGGTTGGGCACTATTTTCTCAATAAAAACGTAGAGAAATAAAGGTGAAGGCATGTGTTATCCTCCTCCACAGGTTGGGCACAATTTTCTAAACAAAAACATAGATAAATAAAGGTGAACACACATGCTAGCCTCCTCCACATGTTGAGCATGGTTTTCTCAATAAAAACACAGAGAAATAAAGGTGAAGATACATGCTAGCCTCCTCCACAGGCTGGGCACGATTTTCTCAATAAAAACGTAGAGAAATAAAGGTGAAGAAACATGCTAACCTTCTCCACATGATGGGCACAATTTTCTCAATAAAAACATAGAGAAATAAAGGTGAAGACACATGCTAGCCTCCCCCACAGGCTGGGCACAATTTCCTCAATAAAAACGCAGAGAAATAAAGCTGAAGACACATGTTATCCTCTTCCACAGGCTAGGCATGATTTTCTCAATAAAAATGCAGAGAAATAAAGGTGAAGACACATGCTAGCCTCCCCCATAGGCTGGGCATGACTTACTCAATACAAACACAGAGAAATAAAGGGTCTATCCATTGTATAGAGCCAAGAAAACAAAAGGCAATAAAAACAACATTTTTGAGTTGAAAGAGACCAATAAACGCAGAGAAAAGAAGGAATATACGCAGGGAATTATTTGTAAAGTTAGTTGGGGTGTTCCTTCTTCCAAAATGCAAGGAAACCACAAGGAAAAAAGTTGTGAGGGGACGAAAGGGCATAGTTTTAAGACAATCCGCCTGCAGCTCCCCATGCTGGGTGAAATAAGAATTCAACAAATAAAATGTAGAGGAAAACGTTTATCCTGATGAAGAGAACTGAAGGTAACCACTTGGTGAAATTAGAGAAGGAAATGTTGTGAAAAAAAATGCAAACAATCTTAGAGGCCAACTGTCAAGGATGAGGAGAAGGGAACACAATCCAAAAGAATTTAAAATGTAGAGGTGCAACGAATGCTTTCTAGATCAATTCAGAGCTACAAATTCAATTAAAAACTTAAAATAGGACAGAGAAAAATCAATGCCATGATGAAGCCTAAGGCTGAGAAAATCTCTCGTGAAGAATAAATACAAGACAAAATTACCACAATGACATTCTTAACTGAATCTCAACAAAAACATTAAACCTTGAATAGATTTCCCATCAATGCGTATGCAATGAAATTAAACTGCAATTTTAATTGAAACTAATGAAAACAATCTCAGTTTATAATTACTATAACCGGAGGTGAAGAATCTGAAACTCGTGTTCCTCGCTTGCGCTCCCTCCTGTCTCATGCTTGCTAACCATGAAGACCCCATTGGTACCTCTCAACCAACGCTAGGGGTACTCTTCTTCCCCCTTAGCCCCTCGAGCCGCAAAGGGGACATGCACACAAAACCATAGAAAAATATAGCTCCCAACTCACCTCGCAAGGTCAAGCTACCACTCTCTTTTCGAGTTCGGTTTTCGAGTTCGGTATGCCAACTCCCACAAGAAAAATCAGTCAAAGAAATTTTGGCAACATAACCTTATACATACCAGTCATGATCCATTCCTCTTCTCGGCGATTACTTTTATATATTTATTCTTAGTGACTATTTTCCATTTGCACAATTAATTCGTTTTATTAAAATTTAATTAGGAAATACTCTCCCCTGTACACTTGTCACCTGATCCCTTAGTTGCAACATAAATGCATTTATTTAATTTAATTTAATGTCAATTTCTCTTACCCATCCTAAAATCCCTCTTAAAAATGCTCCTTGGTGTCCCTTTATTCCCTCTATTTCCTTTTAATGACTAACGCATTTCTAAAACTTAGTTGTGTTTTATTTAGGAAAGTTATTTAGTTAGACTAGACTAGATTCCTTTCTATGTTTCCACGTTCCTTTTTACATTCATTTCCCCTTTTTGTCTAAGTTCCAATTTAGCATGTCTAGCACATAATCAATAATTAAATATTTCTCTTTTAAATTATTAACTTGATTTTTATTCATCCCCCTTTTATTAATTGATCATTTGGTTTTTTTTTTTAGTCTTCTTACCCTATTTACACATAGGCTTAATTTTCAACTAGGCTCAAAAATTATTATTTTTTAAGGGAATTTTATAATTAATAAAAATTTACTCATTTAACATTTATTTTAAGGCTGACCATGTCAAAAAAAAATATTGTTTTCTAGGCACCTAGGTTCATTGACTCACCTTTATTAAAAATCGCAACATTCCCTTCAATACACACTATGTGCTCCAAGGGTGCCATGCACCTTTATTCATATTTTATTGATGCGATGTTCCCTTCAAGATGCACTACGTGCTCCAAGGGTGCCACAGGCCTTTGACTGATTTTTGTAGTTGTCCAAATCTTCGAGTCAATACTCCATGAGGCGACCTTGTAAGAGACTAAAGGCCTCCAATAAATAAGGACCCTGCCTTATTGCGCGCCCCTTAGAATCTTCGTGAGTGATTGTCTCAGTCTTCCCTCATGGCATCATGGATCTCTCAAACTCAGTAATCGTTAAACTACAATTCAAGCCACGATGGGAATGCTAGTAGGTTATGGTAGGGCTGCTGCCACACCTCTCCCTCAATATATAGTTGTTGTGCATGGCCCCTTTACTCCTAATGTGATTTGGATTAGCAAGAAATCGTCAACCTGCATACATCAATGAAACACGTCAATAATCCATAAAAACATCATAATATACCTTCTCATATGTCACATATGCAAAAACTGAAATACCCAAACCATATACAGTTCAGTCCCCGACTAGATCTGGAGTCCAAGGAGGTCCACTGATGCCATCGGTATCCCCAAAATGTCAAGTGTCCTACACACTCAGGAGAAACCCGTTAATAGCACATGTCTATACATAGATAATCAAATAGCATAACATAATAATCCATAAGCATCATCATCAGAATCTATAAGCGAAGCAGACAATCATATAATGAACTGGATCACTTGCACACACATGTCCTCGAAGAATAAGTCAAATCATGTGTGTGCAAGAGCGGGATGTTATAGAACCATGCATTGGTAGAACTCTAGCTTCCTAATTTTTCTAACTGACATCTTGGTCTAAACAAGTCAATCATGGGACATATAGGTAGATAAAAAAAATTCCACACCCAATGTTATTTGATATGGATTTTACAGTCCTAGATCTCAATATATCAACAACCTTAGTGGAGAGCATATTTTGAGATTTCAATCAAAGATAAATAATATATTTTAAACCCAAGAAACCAAATTAAAAACTAATTGATTGGAGTTTCCAAATGATATGTTTGTTGTATCTCAACCATGAACAAGTATAATGCAGAATATCCATCTATTCCTAGTATTATTGCAATATGTATATAGCTTAATAGTCGACCATCTGAGTTATGCAGTTGAATATAGATGATTATTGCATTTATAATTTATTCAACTAAGTGTCTACTCCAGGTATCAAATTCATATCAAACATACCCTTGCTCTTATTTTCTTTTAAGTTCAATCTTACTCTTATTTTAGGTTGTGTTCAATATTTGAATTTAAATATGCATTTCAAGTCAAGGAGCTTACTTTCAATATTTGATTTTAAATATGCACTTCTAGTAGAGGGGCTTGATCGGTGAGTGAATATTATTTTGTCATCATAATTTTAATTTAAATATGCATTTCAAATTAAATACTTTGCAAGGTGAAAGAAACAATGCACTAGCACTATAGGGTGTCTTAGTGTTAAGTGAAAAAGAGCAACATATGAGGAGGGAACCAAATCATATATATATATAGAGAGAGAGAGAGAGAGAGAGTTCCAACACTCATCAGTTAGTGAATCTCGTATATAATCAATCGAGTTTGGGTAAATAGTCTTAGGATTTTAGTAATACTTTCACTACATTCATGTTGTATGCTAATGTAGCTTGGTTTCATGTTTCCTATATTTAACATGATGCCCAATTTCCAGATTATATGCCACACCATGTGCAAAAAAAAACTTCTAGGCAAGGACATCGCCATTGCAATGGCACTTTAAAAAAAAACAATTGGAGAAAAGAAAAGAAAATTGGAATTTTGTAATTCATTAACCTCATAGATTCTTACTTATCATCATCATAGCATATATACGCCAATCATAAAATGCATATTTCTTTAATCTCTCTTGTAGCCAGTCCTCCTCCGGTTTCTCTTGGGGTTTTTATTTGGCATTTCCCTTGATCTATCTGTTTTCCAAAGAAAAGGTGGAGGTCTATTTCCAAGAATCTACTGATTAGCGACACCACTAATAATATTGGATAAATTTCAACAGAGGTGAAGGTTGGACCAATTAGGTTGGAAATGAGTTTGGGGGGGAAATGTAGATAAATGTCTACAGAGGTGAAGGATTCTAACAAATTCAGATGGAAATAATTTTATGTGGAAGGTGAAGGTTGACCAATTACTTCAAAAATGAGTTTGGGCACGGAATGATGATGAATGATTAAATATGTGAACTCTTCAATCAATTAGGCTGGAAATGACTATGGATGACATATGATGAATCTAGGAAAGACTTAGCAAATTAAAGCCAGTGCCCTAGTGACGTTCTCAATTTTTTTTCCCAATGTTGAAATTGTGTTTAGCGAATTAAATAAGTCTAACAATTTTTTATGGTCAAGGACATTTTGACGTTAAATTTCCATCATTGCTTGCGAGGGCTATGCTAGGTTTAGATTATATAGTAGGGTCATACAGGAGAACTCAATCAATAGAAAACATAGTTACCAAGTTCGATGTACAGTACCAAATGTAATATAATATGCAAAAACAAGAATATTCAATAGGTATCAATGGAACAACAAAATATTGAGAAGATAAACACCAAAAATATCACCTTTATTAAAAGAAATCAATCTCCACTTGTCTCTTTGAGGGAGAAACCTCCAGCAAAGAAAATATCTATTACAATAATTCTCAATAAAAATTCTTCTCATGCCTCCTACTCTTATTTATACTAATTCTATCTTCTAAAGAAAATTCTAGAGGAAGATCTTTCTAGAAGCGGAAGCTTCTATTAGGTATTCTTACATTGACTTATTCACATTTATTAAATAGGCCTTATTAACTAATTCTAGCCTTAATTACATGGAAAATATATTATTCTACCTACGTGAGGGGTTAGAGAGGCTAGGTCCCTAACATGCCCTCCCCTTGAATAAATACCTTGTCCTCAAGGCTGGAAATGATGAAATTGTTGCAGAATGTTGGTCGAATCCCAGGTGGAATATTATAGATTTGTATATTTCCATTGAACGAACACTTCCTCGATGGTGCGCTGATGGAGGTGATTCTCTCACTGGTCCAGTACGGCTTATGGATGCAACCAAATGGAACCTTCTTCATCCAACTCGGGGAGACTAGTTTGAGTTTGGCACTTTGTTCCAATCACTTTATTTAATCATGAGACATGAAAAATAGGATGGATATTAGAATGACTGGGCAAAGACAACCGGTAAGCCACAAGCCCCACTAGCTTGAGAATGGTATAAGGACCATAAAATTTGGGAGAAATTTTCTGATAGTGTTCAGCTTTGAGTGAAGAATTCTTATAATTTTGCAAATGAAGAAACACTTGGTCCCCTTCAACAAATTGATGCTCAAAATGAACTTGATCTACTTGTTTCTTCATCTGATTCTGAGCCATAACCAAATTTTCTTTGAGGGAATGGAGAATGGCCTCTCGGGTTGTAGGATTTTTGTCAACCTCCTAAACCTTTGAGACACCTTAAATGTATGATAGAACCAACGGTGGATTTTGTCCATAGACTACTTCATAAGGAGTCATGGGGGTAGTTGCATGGTAAGATGTGTTGTACCACCATTCAACTAGGGGTAACCATTTATCCCACTGATGTTGTTGTTCGGATGTAAAACATTGCAAACATGTTTCCAAACACTTGTTTACAAATTCAGTTTGGCCATCAGTCTATGGATGATAAGAAGTGTTGAGATGCAATTGGGTTCCCTAGAGCCGAAACAATTCTTGCCAAAAATTATTGGTGAAATTTGGATCTCTATCAAAGAAAATAGAATGAGGCATTCCATGAAGTTTGAAGATAGTATCCATGAAAATTTGTTAGACTGTGGATGCGGTTAATGGTTTTTGAAGAGAACTTAAATCAGCATATTTGAAAATATGGTTGACTACCACCCCAATGACTAACTTATTTCCTAATTTAGGTAATCCAACAATGAAATCCATATAAATATCCCTCCAAATAGCAGGGGGAATCAGAAGTGGATGGAGTGTGCTTGGGGATTTCAATATTTCTCCCTTTTTGCATTGACATACATCACATTCAACCACAAATGTGTGGACGTCTTGTTTCATACCATCCCAAAAAAAAGAATGTTTGACCCTTTCATAGGTTTTGGTAAACCTTGAATTATCATTTGTGGGTTAAGCATGAAGCTCAACAAGTACCGTGGATTTAATTTGCGACTATTTTCTTAAATACAGTCGGCCTTTGTAGTGAAGATCTTCATTATGCCAAGAGTACCCTAGAGGATCTAGAGAATGGTGTTGCAACTATTGGATCATGAGAGAGAGTTTAGGGTATTGCAATCATTCTTGGCGAACAACTTGGAGATAATCTAGTACAATTAAGGAGAGGAAAAAGAGGGACTTGTCTTCTCCATAATTCCTGGAAAGAGCATCAACAACCACATTTTATTTTCCCTTCTTGTAAATGTTCTCATAATCATATCCAAATAGCTTGGTCCCCCATTTTTGTTGTTCTGGAAAATGCTTGAGGCTTTGATGATTAGTTTTAATTTGGAAGTGTTTCCTTAGGGGATAAGGACATTAGAGATCCATGGCATGAAAAATAGCCAACATTTCCTTTGAATATATTGATTGGCCCAATTGTCTCTCCAAAAGGTTTTTGCAAGTGAAGGCCAAAGGCATACCATCTTTCATGAGGATTGCCCCAATTACTTTCCCTAAAGCATTACATTTCAGGAAGGAAGTATTTTTGAAGTCAAGAAAGGCCAAAACTAGAGTCATGCACATAGCCTACTTCAAGGCATGGAAGGATTGACCAATGGTTGGAGTCCAAGTGAAAGAATTATTTTTAAGAAGAGAAGTGAGAGGTTTCGAAATTTTTCCATAATTCTGAACAAACTTGCTATAATACCATGTTAAACACAAAAAACCACACATGATATTAAGAGTTTTAGGGTGAGGCTAATCCTCCATTGCTTCAATTTTCTTAGGAACCACCCGTATTCCATCCTTGCTAACAATATGACCCAAGTACTCCACTTCAAAGGCTCTAAAGGAACATTTAGATTGTTTGAGGAAAAGTTTTTTGCTAAGAGAGTATATGGAGAACTTGATCCTCATGGACAAGATGGGCTTCCCAATTTTTTCTATAAATGAGAATATCATTAAAGAAAACTAAGACAAAATGATGGAGGAATGGACAAAAGACATGATTCATGAGACTTTCGAAAGTGGAGGGAGAATTACATAGAAAAAAGGGCATGAATAATAAATCATAGTGACCCTCATGAGTTCTAAAGGAAGTCTTGGGAATGTCTTCATCTTTCATACGTATCTGGTGGTATCCAGAACGAAGATAAATTTTATTAAAGTATTGAATACCTCTCAACTCATCAAACATGTCATCAATGACATGAATGAGAAATTTGTCTTTGATGGTGAGTTTTTTCAGGGCACTAAATTTTGGGCCCATGTGCCAAGTGCCTCATTTATTGAGTACTATGACCATATGAGAGGAATATGGGTTGGTACTAGGACGGATAACATCGGCTTCGAATAATTATTGAACAATTTCCTCAATTTCATTCTTCTAGGAAAATGGATGAAAATAAGGGAGAACGTTCGGATGAACTCTACCTAGTCCTAGAGGAATGGAATGATCATGAACACCATGGGAAGTGGAAAATCCATGGGGAGTGGAAAAAATAACTTAGTGTTTGTAGAGGATAGATTGAAGGTCAGGATGCACAGAGGGTGTCTCAACTGCTTGAATGGAATGGAGTTGGGAAATAATTTCCAAATGGCCTTTTTTAGGATATTTTTCATTTGATGGGAACTAATGATCTCAGGAGATCCTGTTGTGATGTATTGGAACTTATATTGTTCTCCCTCCTGTTGGAATTTCATTGTTAATTCCTTAAAATCCATGAGGATAGGTCCCATAGTGCATAACCACTCAACACCAAGCACAATCTCACAATCACCCATGTCGATGGAAAACATATATGAGATTTCAGGTGATATTGACCAATTGGTAGGCACACATTTTCAAAACACCTTCCACATTTCATGAAACCATCAATGGCAATCATGATTTGAAAATTTTTAACAGCACAGATATAGCAATTAATTTTTCGGGCAATGCGACCATGAATAAAACTATGGGTTTTTCCACTATCAATGAGGATGATGACCTTCCTGTGCCTAATGTAGCCAATGAACTTGATGGTTTGGGGAGTAGAGAAGCCAATAAGGGAATGAAACAAAATTAGTGGTTCAACTTATGGTGGATCAGAGCGTGGAGTAGGAGAATCGGTTTGGGGAAGGTATTCAACTAGGGAAACTTCAGCCTCCTCTTCAACAATATCCTCAGAAATGGCCATAAAATTTTATGTTCCTTACACTTGTGCTCCAAAAAATATTTTTCATCACAATTATAGAAAAGACCCTTGATTTGGTGCTCAACCATTTCAGCTCGAGTTAAATTCTGGATCTTGAGAGGATTAGTAGGAGGGGTAATATTGGTAGTTAGAGTGCAAGGAATAAAGGAGGGTTTGTGGTTCTAGGTGAAGACAATTTGTTGGGATTCCTTGGCTCATTCAATAGCTTCCAACCAAGTTTGAGGGAGATCCATTAGGACCTGGGCACAAATTTCATCCTCGATGCCACTAATAAATCATTTCTTAAAGAAAGCATTTGGCATTCCCTCCATTATAAAGTATTCCACTATGCCATATTGTTTCATCTTGGTCGAACGACCTAGATAGTGGGTGTCAGTGTCAAAGTCTCCATAAATCTATGCAAAAAACTATGTCCAAGAAACATACCATTGGTGCATATTTCTACACCATTTCCATCATTGTCAGTGTTCAGGATCCAGATAGAGGACATCGTAATGAAGTTTGGCCAAATCATCAGTAATTCCATGCAAGGAGAAATAATGTTGCATTTGACTGACCCAACCTGTGGGATCTAATCCATCAAATTGTTTCACCTCAACTTTGGGAAGACAGGGGTCACGATGAAGGGAGTTGGAATGAAAGGCCATATTATGGGAAGAGTCCTCACCTTCATAGGGGTAAGGTTGTTCAGAGGATGGAGACCTATTGGACTGTTTTAACCATTGGTTGAGAGCGGTTTTGAGGGAAGCCAATTCACCCTTAACTACTACAAATTCGCCTATAACATTGTCCTCCAAGGTTTCTAATTTGGAATTGGTGGAACCAATTTCTAAAGTCATTTTTTGGATGTTTTCCTTGTGTTGTTTGTATTCTTCTTGCATGTGAAGGATTTCTTGGTTGCGAGTGGTGAACATAGGAGAATGAAGGGGGGAAAGGACCATAGAAAACAAAGGCTTATAAGTTTTAGGTACCACACTGATCAGGGAGAAAAGGGGAGTCCAATGGGATGGGTCACAAATAAGAGTGTCGAGAAGGGGTCGGGTTCACGAAAAAAACATGCTTAAAAATGATAGGTACCATTGTAATCAAGGATAAGAGAGTAATCCAATGGGATAAGTCCCAATCAAGGGTGTCAATGGGGCCAATATTTTTTTCTATACTCCTGCAAAGTGATACTCTGACCTGAATAATACTATAGTGTTGAAATGCCCAAATTCTTAATTGAAAAAAATGTGTAGTAATTTCTCAACTAGAATGCAAGAGGAAAGGTTGCGTGACCAAAATATCCTTTATGTTCCTTGTCCGGTATGTTTCCCCCAATTTAGAGTTTGCAGGATGCTTATGGACAAGCGTTTTCCCTGTGTTATAACTCTTTGATATATGTGCAGGGTCAAACAGTAGTACTCGGCCCAATATCTCAGGGCACCAACTAAGGAGGCTCAATTGTACCCTTAGCCATACTACCCAATTAACTTGGTACTAGAGAATATATTCCCGAGTTTTGTTCTTGATGGCACTATAGCAGTCAGGCAGTTGATCGGTTGATCTAGGGCTAGTTTCAAGAGACCTAAGGGACTCCTGATATACCTGTTGGTACATGAGAGTGATGGCTATATATAGATTGTTTTTGATGTGGTACTACTCGAGGGGTAACAATAGGGGTTACAAAGGTTTCCAACAAGGGAAAAACTTTGGTTTCTAGGAAACCTTGTGAAATCGTCTATATCGTCTACATGTAGTCTTCCCCACCACAGTTTTACCCATTGAACAATAGATTGTTGTTCTTTAAA
>ML814523.1:33908-45926 GCA_009831015.1 Picea engelmannii | reverse complement strand
CGATTCCATGAGAGAGAGATTCTACTTTTGCTCAACAAGGGACAAATGTTGCTCTCCTTTTCCCACAGGAACCTGACATCCCAGTTTTCTATCCACAAAGCAAAGGATCTTGTCATGATCACTCACTCAATCATTGTAGCTACGCTTATCACCTTGATTATAAAACATTTTCCAAGCCCTCCTCAATCCATAACAACTTAATATCTCACTTCTCTTCACAAGCAGAGTCTCACACACTCTACATCTTTGAGGAATGGTCCTAAGACCCATTCCTTTACATCTTTTTCCCTCTCCAGCCTCTCTTCCCATGATTTTCCTTCCTTTTCTTTCCTTTTCCAGCCATATTTTTTGGGTCAAATCAGGAAGTTTCCATATGGGTACTCCACCCATATCCTCATTGAATATTAAGGAAGACTTCCCAACTACCTACCTGACTGATATTAAATTTTCTGGGCCAGAAGACTGTTCTCTATCTGAGAAATTTATATCCAGTAAAGTATCAACCTAACATGGTTCATCTCAACCATTATTGGTTCCCCTTTCCATCCCCTCTCATGCATCATGATCTATGTTGTAAATCCTCTTTCATCATTCATGCCACAATTTCATTTCTTTTATTAAATAACATAATATATACATTAAATTTTGTAGAAAGGTTCATTGTTTTTCCAACATTCCCATGACAATTATTTCCATAGTCTTGCTCACAATAATAATAATAATTACAAACTGGGGTAAACAAAGGTCTTACAATCCCTTGACCCTTAAAGGAACACTGCCCCGGTGTTCTACCTTCCACTGTGGCTTTTTATGTACAACAGTGAACAAAAATGGGTATGCTTGTTTCATGGCATCCTCCAATTCCCATGTAGCTTCATCTAGACCACAATGTTTCCATTGCACCTTAACCTAGGAAATAGTTTTTTTCCTAAGTGGGTTTCTTTCTTATCTAGTATGCATTGTGGATCTAGTAGGAATTATCCCTCTGGTTTCACCTAGATCACAGACCATTCAATTATATGATTAGAATCATGTACATATTTCTTCAATAATGAAACATGGAAAACGTTATGTGCTTTCACTGTCGGAGGAAGTGCTAGTCTATATGCTACAGGTGCCACTCTGTCCATAATTTCAAAGGGTCAACAAAACTGAAGTGTCATCTTGGCACAAGTTCCCATTCTTAAGGAACTTCTTCTGGGTCTAATTTGGAGATACATATGATCCCCTACTTTGAACTCCCTAGGAGTCCTATTTTTTTTGGCATAGCTCTTCTTCCTGCCATAAGATATCTTCAGATTTTGTTTGATTCAAACTACCTATTGTTCCATTTATTTTAGTAGGTCTGACCCAAGTGTTATTCTGTCTACTGGGTTATTCCAGTTGATTGGGGTGTTTCATTGTCTACCATATAGAGCCTCAAAATGGATCATCTTCAATGACTCTTGATAGCCATTGTTATAGGAAAACTCTACCAGTGGTAGCTATTCTTCCCACTTCTTGGGATGATGCATCACATGCATCCTTATCATTTCCTCTAGAACTTGGTATACCCTTTTTTTTTCCATCAGTTTGAGGGTGATAGGATGTACTAAATATCAATTTAGTTTCAAAACCAGCAAACAGATATTTCCAAAAAATTGAAGTAAATTTTGTATCTCTGTCTGATATGATTTCCTTAGGCATGCCATGTAATATAAATACCTCTTTCGTAAATAAATTGGTGATATATATTGACTTGTAAGTTGACTTCACAGGAATAAAGTGAGCAGCCTTGCTCAACTTATCCACAACTACCATAATAGCATCACTTTGTTCGGTCAATTTACGCAATCCTGTGATGAAATCCATGGAAATGATTTCCCATTTCCATTCTAGAATTGGTAGGGGCTGCAACAACCATGTTGGATGCTTGTGTTCCACCTTAACCTATTCACATTCTAAGAATTAATCCAAGTAGTCAACTATGTCCTTCATTCCTAGCCAATAAAATAGTTTCTTAGTGGCTGTGATTATTTTTTGGTAACCAGGGTGCCCAGTCTATGGTCTTTAATTTAGTTCATTCATTATGAACCTCTTCAAGTTGTCACTATTTTGGACATACAACCTACCTTGGTAAGTTAGCAATCCATCATTCAACATTTGATAGTACTCGTTCTTCATCCCTGTAGGTTCTTTCTCTAAGTATGATTTCACAGTTTTGAAAAACTCATCTACTACTTGCGCACTTTTGATTCTCTCCTTGATGTCTAATTCATAGGTTCTTATAGCTACCAAGTGAATCACTTTCATACTCCTACTCAGGGCATCGACCACTCTATTTTCCTTTCCCTTAATATTTTTTATTTCAAAATCAAATTCACTAAGGACATCCATCAACCTAGCTTGCCTAACATTTAGTTTGGGCTATTCAAACAAGTATCTCAACCCACTATGGTCGGTCATAAGTACAAATCTTTGGCGTATGAGGTAATGCCTCCACATTTTCAAAGCATGTACTATGGCAGCCAATTCCAAGTCGTGTGTCACATAATTGATTTCATGTTCATTCAATTTTGGGGATTCATAAGAGATTACATGCCCTTCTTGCATGAGGAGTCCTCTAAATCCCTCTTTGTAAGCATATGTACGCACCAGGAATTCCTTTTTTGGGTATGCAATTTTCAGCACTRGTGCATTGGTTAAAATATGTTTTAGTTGGTCAAAACTCTCTTCACATTCTATGGTCCAAACAAATTTGAATCCATTTTTTTGTAAGGAGGTGATTGGATAACCAATCTGGGAAAACCACTTTATGAACCTTCTGTAGTACCCTGCTAGGTCCATAAAGGATATGATATCAGGGAAATCCCTTGGTGTATGCAAATCCATAATGGATTTGACCTTATCAAGGTCAACTTCCACCCCTTCCTCAATGATGGGATGCCCTAAGTAGTGGACCTTGTTTTGAAACAAATCACACTTACTAAACTTTGCATAGAGATGGTGCTCTCTTAGCACTTGAAGCATTGACTTGAGGTTATCTTCGTGCTCCTCTTTTCTCTTTGAAAATATCATAATGTCATCTATGAAGACCAATACAAATATTTCTAAGAATTTATTGAGTACATTATTCATCAAGCACATAAAGGTGGTTGGTGCATTGGTAATTCCAAAGGGAACCACTACAAATTCATAGTTCCCATACCTTGTCCTAAAGGTTTTTTTATGAATATATTCATATCTGATTCAGACTTGATGGTATCCAAACCTTAATTAAATCTTGGAAAATATTGTACCACCTGTGCAACCACGTTATCTAAATTTGGGTGGTCTATACAATCAATTCAAATTCATATAACTAATCCAAAGCATTTTTTCAGAAATTCTAAGTGAGAAGGGAGTTCCCCCTTTCTCTACCTTATATGTACTTTGCCTCTCTTGGGCTTTTGGATACTTCCTTTCCTTGAGCCGTTCTTAGGAAAGTTTATCTTTTCATGTCCTTGTTTATAGATATCTATTCCCTTGAATGAAATCAGCATAATAATACATCAAAGTTAGCCTGAAACTAAAAAATTAGTAGAGTACATTCATATACATCCCATCTCATTGCCCTCAATGGTTTCATGAGTGTAAAAAAAAAAAAAATCAGTTGTTTATACAGTCACACAAACATCAACATGGTCTCAATCCTGAGTTGACCCCAGTCAAATCATTTCAAAGGATGCTCAATATTTCATAAGGGATATAAGAATGCATCCTTATGTAAACTTCTTTCTTTCAAACTGTGCTTCCATGCACTTAATCATATCCATATCATTCACTCATGATTTATTCATAATCATTTACATGAAATTATCAAAGGCATATTCCTTTTTTCATTTTATCATAATAACAAAGTATTATGGCTCATTTATTCTTTCAACAGTTTACACTATCTCTTTCTAAGGAGTGAAATACACCCTCCTCAAAATCCTTAGTATTTCATTTGAGCAGCAATCAATATTTCTAAGGGTTTGATCAATCTATACCAAATCCATTTAGCCACGAGGAAAATTTTCCATAAGGGTCTTAGTCCTTATATAGACTATCATTACAATTGTAATAAGTTTTCTCCATCCAAATGGATAGAAAACATTACAATTTACATAAAATAACTCAATTCATCCATTCTTTGGACGCATGTAACTCTATAACAAGATTCAACCAATTTCATCCATTCACGTTCGAGACTTTCTCTTAATTTACATCAACATGTTCTCACTATTGTAGGAGTATCCATCAAATCCAAACAAGGCCACAATACAATCCTACTACTGCAATTAGTATGATAAAATATCTATTGTATGAATTTCTAGAATAAAACTTTAAATCTGCAGTCCTTCTCCTTCAATATCTAGGAAATATAATAACCAAACTTTAAAAAACAAAGGAACTATTTTTATCAAGATCATCTTAGTCTCGATATACCATTCTTGTGACTAATCTCTATCCCATTCCAGGCCTAATGTTCTTTCCTACTCTGATACCACTCTGTAATAGACCAATCCAGGTGGATATTGGTGGCCACTGACCTTTTCCAATTGGCTTAAAACAATTTTCTGGCAATTTTGGTAATTTACTATTTTTAGCAGTTTTTAACTTCTAAGGCTATTTTGAGGGACTAAATGAAGGTTTTTCTATATAGAGCTTCCCAATGACAGCTAAATGAATTATTAATCCCCCAAAATGAATCTTCTCGACGATACCTTTCCAACAGGCTATCATACACCTAAAACGGAGATCGTATGCAAAAGTTACGACCCCGGGAAGTTGATGTACTAACTTACCCAAACGAGGCCCACATGACTTTTGGTGCTTCATCTCCTAGGGTTAGGTTTTTGGATGTATAGGGTTTTGGGAATTCTGTTTATTGTATAAAATGCCTTTAGATCCTCATTGTGATCATCTTCTTGTGAGTGTGAGCAGTCGTCACATCTCTTCTCAGAGATAAGTTGCCACCATTCTAACGAGTCTTTCACTCTGTATTTTTATAGTCTCTATACATTTATTTCATTAATAGAAATCGTGTATTACTGTATATCTTTGCCTCTAGTTATATTTTTGATATATATTAGTTATATTATTGTTTCTCTTTCAATATCTCTTTATATTTCTGTGTTATATATCTACTCTCATTTCGTGCCAAAAATAATCTGGATCAGTGGTATCAGAGCAAGCTGCTCTTGATCATTTTTTAGTGTATTTCCCCGACAAGGTCTGAGTATATCAATTTGGGTCTTGAGCTTGTCTCTCTTGAGGAAATTCTCTCTCTCACACCCAAGAAACCCTCAATGGTGGAAGAAAAGAAAAACAATGGAGAAGATGATCCTATCAATATGTTGCTTGAAAAAGCTCTCACGCAACATAGGGATGAAATGATGGAGAATTTTTCCCACATCCTTCAATGCCTGTCGATAGCAATAGGTGCATCTTTATCAAGCAGCCACTTTGGAATCACCTTGCCTTTCAAGGTACAAGTTAATTTTGATATTCTTGTATTTGAAGGAAAGACAGATGCAGAAGCCCTAGACAAATGGTTAAATCTGCTAGAAGTTTATTTATCTGTTCACAATTTTTTCGACAGAGAAAAGATCACCTTCACACTCCTTAAAGCTCTCCCCCATGTCAAACATTGGTGGGAAACTTACTGGGAGTAGAGTTCCATAGAGGAGTCTGGAATATATGGAGATGATCCCACTTGGGATTTTTTGGTGGATGCAGTAAAGGAACAGTATTACCCTGTTGGCAACTATGAGGACCAATACATGAGATGAACCACACTGTAGAAAGAGAGGGGCCAAGAAGTTTTGGATTTCAAAAATACCTTCCATACCTTACGCACCAAGATGGGTATCAAAGACTCTAAATGACATTTGGTTTTGAAATACCATGGGGCTCTACACAGATACATCCAAACTGAAATGGATTTTCTGGACATCTCATCACTCGATGTTTCTTATCAATATGATGTTAAATTGAGAAGAAGTTTAAGCACCAAAACAAACGGGAGTTTGGATCTTCAAATACGCAACAACCAAATTATGATAAAGATGGCCCTAACAAACATCTTTCTGAAAACTAGTCTAAGCCACAGGAAAAGAAGGGTCACAGGAAGATGAAGAAGGACACCAGAAAATGGTGCAATTTCCACAAAATCCCTTGGCACAACACCAATGAATGTCGTTCAAAATAGTCATTGGTGGTTGATATCAAAGACAAGGAGCTGAACCCTGATTCAGAATCTGATTCTAAAAATACTAGTAAAGGACATATTATTGACGCAAGCCCCACTTCTATTGTCTCGACCACAACAATTCAACCAAAATAACCAACATATCCTGAAGAGGGGGAGCACCTTTTTCATTCACAGATGTGGGTTAAGGGGACCCCACTGCATTTATTTTTGATAGTGGAAGCCATAAGAACCTCATCTCAGCAGAGGTTGTCAAACAGTTGGGATTGTCGACAACACCACACCTGCAACATCATACTACATCGAGTGGCTTCGCCAAGGACGATATCTTAGTGTCAGCTAACATTGTCGATTATCATACGGCATCCAACCCTTCAAGGATGACGTATTATGTGATGTTGCCCCACTAGATGTCTGTGATGTCCTCTTGGGACAACCATATATGTGGAGAAGCCATGTTTTTTATGAGTCTCGGCCCTGTAGTGTCACTGTTACTTTGGAGGGTCATCTCTACAGAATACCATAGGTAGTTCCAACTATTGTTCCACCTAAACAGTGCCGCAAGGTAGTATCTCATACTGCAAAATTTAGCTTCTTCACAATTTGTTCAAAAGGGGAACAGAAGGACACTGCAACCACTATAGCCTCGCCCCAAGCACCTTCTATCCAACAAAAGTAGTTTGACAAGGTTGCAGCAAAGTGAAAATATTCCTTCTGCACATAGGCATCTCATGTATCCAGACTGGCTAAAAAGGTCCAACCCTTCTGTCCTGAATCTATATGTGTGGTTCAGTCCTTGGGAAATCCCTTGAGGATTTTCCAACCAACACAGAAGCCAAAGTATTATTCCCCCAAATTCATTTAAAAACCATTACTAACATTTCTCCTTTTCTAAACAGAGGTAGGCAGAAAACCATTTATAAAATGTGATATTCAAGCTTTACTTCAAATTTCCTAGGCTACTAAGCCATCAGAGACACAAATTATACCATTCAAACAAGTAAAAACATTATTCCATCATCTAGCTCCATAAAATACATATTACAACAAAACAGTTAAGACAATATAAAACTCAGAGTCACAGTTATCTGAAATTTGAAATTAGTTGGTAATTGATTAAAGGGGTGCCCTTTTCCACCCAACCATAGGCAGAGTTCCTCTTGGAGTATTCCTTAGCTATCTGCCCCCTAGCCAGATCACGATTCCATGAGAGAGAGAGATTCTATTTTTTCTCAACAAGGGACAAAGGTTACTCTCCTTTTCCCATAGGAACCTGGCATCCCAGTTTTCTATCCACCAAGCAAGGGATCTGGTCATGATCACTCACTCAATAAATGTAGCTACGCTTATCACCTTGATTATAAAATATTTTCCAAGCCCTCCTCAATCCATAACAACTTAATATCTCACTTCTCTTCAAAAGCAAAATCTCGCACACTCTACATATTCGAGGAATGGTCCTAAGACCCATTCATGTTCATATGTTTCCCTCTTCAGCCTCTCTTCCCATGATTTTCCTTCCTTTTCTTTTCTTTTCCAGCCATATTTTTTGGGTCAGATCAGGAAGTTTCCATATGGGTACTCCAACCATCTCCTCATTGAATCTTAAGGAAGACTTCCCAACTACCGACCTGACTGGTATTAAATTTTCTGGGCTAGAAGATTGTTCTCTATCTGAGAAATTTATATCCAGTAGAGTATCAGCCTGACATGGTTCATCTCAACCATTCCTGGTTCCCCTTGCCATCCCCTCTCATGCATCATGATATACATTGGAAATCCTCTTTCATCATTCATGCCACAATTTCATTTCTTTTATTAAATAACATAATATATACATTAAATTTTGTAGCAAGGTTCATTGTTTTTCCAACATTCCCATGACAGTTCTGTCCAGAGTCTTGTTCAAAATAATAATAATAATATTTACAAATTGGGGTAAACAAGGGTGTTACAATCCCCTGACCCTTAAAGGAACATTGCCCCGGTGTTCTACCTTCCATTGTGGTTTTTTATGTACAACAGTGAACAAAAATGGGTATGCTTGTTTCATGGCATCCTCCAATTCCCATGTAGCTTCATTTGGACCACAGTGTTTCCATTACACCTTGACCTAGGAAATGCTTTTGTTCCTGAGTCGGTTTCTTTCCTATCTAGTATGCATTCTGGATCTAGCAGGAATTATCCCTCTGGTTTCACCTGAATCACATACCAGTCAATTATATGATTAGAATCATGTACATATTTCTTCAATAATGAAAAATGGAAAACATGATGTGCTTTCACTGTAGGAGGAAGTGTTATTCTATATGCTACAGGTGCCACTCTGTCTATAATTTCAAAGGGTCCACAAAACTGAAGTGCCATCTTGGCACAAGTTCCCATTCTTAAGGAACTTCTTCTGGGTCTAATTTGGAGATACATATGATCCCCTACTTTGAACTCCCTGGGAGTCCTATTTTTTTTGGCATAGCTCTTCTTTCTGTCATAAGATATCTTCAGATTTTGTTTGATTCAAACTACCTATTGTTCAATTTATTTTAGTAGGTATGACTCAATTGTTATTCTGTCTACTGGGTTATTCCAATTGATTGGGGTGTTTCATTGTCTACCATATAGAGCCTCAAAATGGATCATCTTCAATGACTCTTGATAGCCATTATTATAGGAAAACTCTACCAGTGGTAGCTATTCTTCCCACTTCTTGGGATGATCCATCACATGCATCCTTATCATTTCTTCTAGCACTTGGTATACCCATTTTGTTTTTCCATCAGTTTGAGGGTGATAGGATGTACTAAATATCAATTTAGTTTCAAAACCAGCAAACRGATATTTCCAAAAAATTTGAAGTAAATTTTGTATCTCTGTTTTATATGATTTCCTTAGGCATGCCATGTAATCTAAATATCTCTTTCATAAATAAATTGGCAATATCTATTGACTTGTAATTTGGCTTCACAAGAATAAAGTRAGCAKCCTTGCTCAACTTATCCACAACTACCATAWTAGCATCACTTTGTTTGGTCAATTTACACAATCCTGTGAGAAATCCATGGAAATGGTTTCCCATTTCCATTCTGGAATTGGTAGGGGTTGCAATAACCATGTTGGATGCATGTGCTCCACCTTAACCTATTGACATTCTAAGAATTAATCCAAGTAGTCAACTATGTCCTTCATTCCCAACCAATAAAATAGTTTCTTAGTGGTTGTGATTATTTTTTGGTAACCAGGGTGCCCAGTCTATGGTCTTTAATTTAGTTCATTCATTATGAACGTCTTCAAGTTGTCACTATTTTGGACATACAACCTACCTTGGTAAGTTAGCAATCCATCATTCAACATTTGATAGTACTCGTACTTCATCCCTGTAGGTTTTTGCTCTAAGTATAATTTCATAGTTTTGAAAAACTCATCTACTTCTTGTGCACTTTTGATTCTCTCCTTGATGTCTAATTCACAGGTGCTTATAGCTACCAAGTGAATCACTTTCATACTCCTACTTAGGGCATCAACCACTCTATTTTCCTTTCCCTTAATATTTTTTATTTCAAAATCAAATTCACTAAGGAGATGCATCAACCTAGCTTGCCTAACATTTAGTTTGGGCTATTCAAACAAGTATCTCAACCCACTATGGTCGGTCATAAGTACAAATATTTGGCCTAGGAGGTAATGTCTCCACATTTTCAAAGCATGTACTATGGCAGCCAATTCCAAGTCATGTGTCACATAATTGATTTCATGTTCATTCAATTTCTGGGATTCATATGAGATTACATGCTCTTCTTGCATGAGGAGTCCTATGAATCCCTCTTTGTAAGCATATGTACGCACCAAGAATTCCTTTTTTGGGTATGCAATTTTCAGCACTAGTGCATTGGTTAAAATATGTTTTAGTTGGTCAAAACTCTCTTCACATTCTACGGTCCAAGAAAATTTGACTCCATTTTTTTGTAAGGAGGTGATTGGATAACCAATCTAGGAAAACCACTTTATGAACCTTCTGTAGTACCCTGCTAGGTCCATAAAGGATATGATATCAGGGAAATCCCTTGTTGTAGGCAAATCCATAATGGATTTGACCTTATCAGGGTCAAATTCCACCCTTTCCTCAGTGATGACATGCCCTAAGTAGTGGACCTTGTTTTGAAACAAATCACACTTACTAAACTTTGCATAGATATGGTGCTCTCTTAGCACTTGAAGCATTGACTTGAGGTTATATTCGTGTTCCTCTTTGCTCTTTGAAGATATCATAATGTCATCTATGAAGACCAATACAAATACTTCTAAGAATTTACTGAGTACATTATTCATCAAGAACATAAATGTGGCTAGTGCATTGATAATTCCAAAGGGAACCACTACAAATTCATAGTTCCCATACCTTGTCATGAAGGTTTTTTTATGAATATATTCATATTTGATTTAAACTTGATGGTATCCAAACCTTAAGTAAATCTTGGAAAATATTCTACCACCCGTGCAACCACATTATCTAAATTTGGGTGGTTTATACAATCAATTCAAAGTCATATAACTAATCCAAACCATTTTTTCAGAAATTCTAAGTGAGAAGGGAGCTCCCGCTTTCTCTACCTTATATGTACTTTGCCTCTCTTGGGTTTTTGGATACTTCCTTTCCTTGGTTAAAATAAAAACGCAGAGAAATAAAGGTGAAGACACATGCTAGCCTCCCCCACAGGCTGGGCACAATTTACTCAATACAAACACAGAGAAATAAAGGGTCTATCCATTGTATAGAGACAGGAAAACACAAGGCAAGAAAAACATAATTTTTGAGTTGAAAGAGACCAATAAACGCGGAGAAAAGAAAGAATATACGTAGGGAATTGTTTGTAAAGATAGTTGGGGTGTTCCTTCTTCCAAAATGAAAGGAAAACACAAGGAAAAAAGCTGGGAGGGGACGAAAGGGAAGAGTTTTAAGACAATCTTCCTGCAGCTCCCCATGTTGGGTGAAATAAGCATTCAACAAATAAAACGTAGAGGAAAAACGTTTATCCTGATGAAGAGAACTGGAGGTAACCACTTGGTGAAATTAAAGAAGGAAATGCTGTGAAAAAAAATGCAAAAAATCTTAGAGTCCAACTATCAAGGCTGAGGAGAAGGGAACACAATCCAAAAGAATTTAAAATGTAGATGTGCAACGAATGCTTTCCAGATCAATTTGGAGCTACAACTTCAATTAAAAACTTAAAATAGGACAGAGAACAATCAACGCCATGATGAAGCCTAAGGCTGGGAAAATCTCTCATGAAGAATAAATACAAGATGACATTACCACAATGACATTCTTAACTGAATCTCAACAAAAACATTAAACCTTGAATAGATTTCCCATCAACGTGTATGCAATGAAATTAAACTGCAATTTTAATTGAAACTAATGAGCACAATCTCAGTTTAGAATTATCGTAACCGGAGGTGAAGAATATGAAACTGGTGTTCCTCACTTGTGCTCCCTCCTGTCTCATGATTTCTAACCATGAATACCTCATTAGTACCTCCCAGCCAATGCTAGGGGTACTCTTCTTCCCCCTTAGCCCCCGGAACCACAAAGGGGCCATGCACACAAAACCAGAGAAAAATATAGCTCCCAGCTCACCTCGCAAGGTCGAGCTACCACTCTCTTTTCGAGTTCGGTATGCCAACTCCCACAAGAAAAATCAGTCAAAGAAATTTTGGCAACATAACCTTACACATACCAGTCATGATCCATTCCTCTTCTTAGCCATTACTTTTATAGATTTCTTCTTAGTGACTACTTTCCATTTGCA